>SMSQ01014193.1:21517-32263 GCA_019453375.1 Ctenoplectra terminalis | reverse complement strand
CTAATTTTCTCTTGTATTATATTTTGTATAAGCTACATTTTTTGGTACTTGCAATGGGTGGACACTATAACCCAAATATGGGGGGTGAGACCGTCCATTTGCAATGTTGGTATCTCTTGATTAAAAAAGAAAGAAATATTTTAATATGTTGCAAAGTTTAATTTATATATGTATTCTAAATTACTTATACGTTGTTTCAATTTGCCCAAAACAACAAAAATGTAAAAAAAACCACAAACAATGGCTCCTTTCCAAAAAATAGTAAAACTATCCCGAACTTACCCTCCGTATGAAATAGTAATTTTTGTTTTATTTTAGTTTGCCTTGATATCACGGCTGTAATCGTTGTACTTACAAAACTACTTTTATTTAAAAAAATAGTAAAAATTAGTATGTTAGTCAAAAATATATTGGTTTACACATTACGTTTTAATAGATATCTTGCAATAATTTTCCATGTGTGATATACAAGATACTTAACACTTTACTGACCAGAAGCTTATTAATCGACTTTTTGCTGATATAAATTTGTTATATAAATAAAAAATGTGATTAAATTCAGTTGCTCTATAATAAGAGAAAGCAGAAGGATATATAGGTTTTTCAAATTAAATTTATCCTTTTGCAGACAAAATTCAACCTTTTACAAATGAAATTCACCTTTTTGCAAAAACAATTCAACCTTTTACAAATGAAAATCACCCTTTTGCAAATAAAATTCAACCTTTTACAAACGAAATTCACCGTACATTATATTTAAAAAAAACATCAATTTATATTAATTACATAGTAAGAAATCAAAAAGTTTATTATGATTCATACAATTACATAATTGCATACGTAGATGAAGGTATGTATGAAAACTGTGTGCAGATAATTCAATAATAATAATAATTCAAGAAGAACCGTTTATATATAGCGTAAGCACTCTCCCGAATTTTGATTTAAAATTGATAGAGCTGTAAGTATAAGCGCTTATATTCCCGCGAGATATCCAAGATTTAGCCGATGTTGGCGATGAATTCCGCCCGAAAGAGCCAGGCGGAAGTGCGTAATAGGTTCAACCACGAGCGGTCGGTAAAGTGTTAATTAATCAAATGCAGGACGTGTTACAGAGGATGCCCCAGACACTTTGAAGGAGCCAAAAATGGGAGGTTCCTGAGACGATTTCAAACAACTTTTTTCTTTGCGAAAATGTCAAATTCAGCTTTGTTAACACTAGAACTACCGACGATTAACCCTTTCGCTTTGGCTGTCCAGTCCGCCGAAGTACTGTCACTGAACGGAAGCGCGCGCCGTGAATACGCGCAGTATGCGTTGTTGCTGTATATACGTTTTCCCGAGTCTTAAATAACTATTTTGCCGAATAAAACAATCTTATAAACTTTTATAACTTATAACTTTTACTATATTATTATAACTTCTATAACTTATAACTTTTAAACATTTATAACTATAGTCGTATACCACAAGTCATATTGTGCACGCCGCTTATAAGCGGCGCTCGAAGCGAAAGGTTTAAAGTATACTTATTTCTACCGAAGAAATCAAAGTGAAAAAACTGCCCAAAAATTAAATTTATTGCTTTGTTGTCTAATGCATATTCAAATTTATGCTCTTCTCTTGCTAATTATGGTTTTGTATTATTGAAACATTGTAAGGCGTACGTCAAAATCGTAAAAGTGTGGGTCGTATACGCCCCACGCGGCCTGAACGGAAAGTCTTCAAAAATTAGTCCGACACGGAACGTGTTAATGTTTGGTGGTGTCGTATACCTGCGATCCAGCTGTGTATAGATGTTCAAAAACGAGTGTAAGTTCCTTTAACCCCTTGCGCTACGCCGAAATTCTGAAAAAGCCGTGCCAAACTTGGCCGGTGGAATGATCGCGGAAAGCTTGTATTTACTTCACGCGATGGATCTGTTTGGAAATTCAAATGAATTTGAATCAAAAACTTTTAAAAAATACTTTAGAGCCTGACTCGTGATATTCATGTTTGGCGTGGAAGTGTAGCAACGAGTCTGACTCGTGATATTCACGTTTGGCATGGAAGCGTAACAACGAGTCTAACTCATATTATTCAAGTTTGGCACAAAATTTTCATCACGAGTCAGACTCGTGAAAGTAGTGCAAGGGGTTAACCAGTCAGCTGTGTTTGACGACTATATCCGTCATACGTAAACGGCAGTATTTTGTGTCACGACAACTATATTCGTTATACGTAAAGTTTAGTTACCATTTGCTATTTAACTCTTTGCAGCACAGGACTTTAGATAATAAAGTAGACCCATGTTGCACGGAAATTTTATTGCGTTTTAAATGAAACAAAATTACTTATTAAAGCACATCCATTTCCTTAAGTCGAGGTGGGACTAAAAATGTCCCACCATGCATTACGGTGCATCAAAAAGATGGGACACTTTTAATCCCAGCTTGCCCCAAAGAGTTAAATTGCAATTTTAGCAAAAACTAAAATTCGTAGATTTCAATATGTTTAGAATCTTTGGAGGTCAAAACGAAATAATGCGAACAAATAAAAAGTATAATTTGAGATGGATTCGTGCATCCCAGTATACACCGGCTGAATTCTCGCGTCACATATAGGTGCGCGCTCTGAAAAGAGGTCGCCACAGCTGACTGGTTAAGGAGTAATTCCTGATGTGACTTTAACCGAGTTTTTCCTTAGCGACAATGTCGAATTCGGTTCTGTTAAGGAAATATTAACGAGAAACACAGACGGTCTCACACAGCGGATACAGCAATCGAACACCGCCGGAAGCGTTGGCTGCGCGTCGCGTTTATGGTTTTATGAACAAGTCGGTATCGAAGCAAGCCTTGACCAATGTTGAACGAATAATATTCGAAGGAAATATTAATGCAAAGTTTGGAAATAAAGCTCGTATTTCTCGAAGTAATACTGTAGAATAAAATTCCACGGAACGAAGAGTGTAAGGGGAGAATTATTTATTAACACATTCGCAACGGCTGACGTGAATTCACGTCTTTGCGAATTATTTTACTGGTAAATTGTAATATCTAATTTTTTTCACATTTTAACCCTCTATAGCCCGAATTTTGTCTGCTTATTGGAGAAAAAGTTAGGATTGGTTATATTTTTTCACTTTGATTTGAAAATGTTTTAACTAATAATTACCGTAGATGGATCGTGGTGTCACTACAGTGATACAGCAATCAAATTTAATAGTGCAGCGATGACTAAAGAAAATTAATTTTTTTAAATGTAGATGCATCGGTTTGTAACTTTTAAGTCACACCGTCCCATAGAGGGTTAAACAACAGATGATTAGAAGTTTCGTATCAAGAAGCAATATTTCTTATATTCAGCTATAGACTGTTGGAAATTATATGTAAGCTTCAGTTAAGCGTCTCGCCGAAAATAATCCGTCGCGAATGTGTTAAATAACGAATAAAGTCCAACTGTTTATTATTCGCGAATAACGAAAATTCTCATTATTTATAATGCAAAGAAACGAATACAAAATTCTTCTTCGAAATGAACCGAAAATAACAGATGAATAAAAGAATAACGAACAAATAGGTTTCCTTTTTGAATAACGAAAAAATAGATTTCCTTTTCAAATAACGAAAAAATAGGTTTCCTTCTTAAATAACGAACAAATAGGTTTCTCTTTGAATAGGTTTCCTAATGAATAATAATAAACCTAAAAAATAGGTTTCCTAATGAATAACGAACAAATAAAAAGTAATCGACAAAGAACTAAAATGGAATAAGTAATAACATTTTATTCTAACAAAAACCTATGCGAATAACGCCCAATACTGTTGTTAATAATAAATAACCTCCTTCAAGAACCTCGTAGGAGCACAGCCGACATTAACCCTTTGCACTCGAAGACTTTTTCAAGTTTCAAAGGACTATTGCGAAAACTTAAAGTGTTCTTTTGGAATGAAAAAAAGAAAATTATAAATGTTTATAATTTCTTATTTATTCGGTTAACTTACTTTTATTTTAAGATAAAAGAAGTGTTTGAAACGATGAAAATATAGAATCTAATTAAAAATATAATCTCTGAAGAAAATTAAGCGTTTCGCCATAGCGGCGCCAGCCGAGTGCAAAGGGTTAAATCACAGCTCAGATTAAAAAAAAGAAGAAAAATCACGAATAAGTTCAATTAACACGTTGAGCGCCACGCGTATTTCTAAGACAATCCCGTTGAGGCCACGAGCGCCGCTTATACGCACTGGTATTGAAGGGCCGGTGTTTCCGATCCCATTAATACTGTAATAATACCAAATTAAGTAAATTTTAAATAAATTTTGTGTAATTCCGCAAAATAGTGTAAAATTTTATAGTTCTCATGTTACACGCTGTCAGCCACCGATGGTTGACGCGACCTAAACAGAAAATCTAGTGTCAGCCACCGATGGCTGACGCGGCCTAAACGGAAAGTCTAGTGTCAGCCACCGATGGCTCACGTGGCGCTCAACGTGTTAAACTTACCCAATCGCCAAAATTCATCTACTACCTCGAAATGTGTGTAACTCATTCACCGCGTCGCTCCTGACCATTGACGAACGAAGCGATTTGCACATCACCGAAGGTTACGCGACGAAACAATTTACACAACACTACCGAAAGTTACGCGACGAAACGATTTACTCAACATCGTCGAAAGTTACGCGACAAAATGATTTACATAACGCCATCGAAAGTTACGCGACGAAACGACAATACACGACCGAATCATTAAAACGCTACAAAAAACAATACGTACGCGAGATACAAATTATTACGAATATTTTACGATTTCGTCTTTCTATGCGTAGAAGAGAGTCTCGTACGTAATCCTTCGGACGCGTAGATACGACTGATGTGTGCGAACGATCGAACATCGGCGCTTCGTCCCTTGTTTATATTCCGATGCCGCGACGCGCCATTTCGATTGCTGGAAATTGTTGGTTTGGCCCTGAAAGCTCGAATTCCAAGAACGGCCGAGGTATTTCGAAATTGCTTACATTTGGAATCGTAGAATCCTGGTATGGTCATCAATGGTATCAAGGCCAAAACGAATCATCTCGTTCTCGCATTTGTGCTTTTGTACTAATTGTTCACGAGTGCAAACACACAGACACCGGACACACTTGCACGGTGGAAGTGAATAATTAATAATAGAATAATTTTATTTTGTTGGTTATCTTCCTTCATTCGTTATTCGATATAATTTTTTACTCAATAATTCTATTTTGTTCCTTATCTCTCTTTATTCATCATACGATATAATTTTTTACTCAATAATTCTGTTTTGTTCGTTAACTCTTTTTATTCTTCATTCGATATAATTTTTTACTCAATAATTCTATTTTGTTCGTTATCTCTCTTTATTCGTTATTCGATACAATTTTTTATTCAATAATTCTATTTTGTTCGTTATCTCTCTATATTCGTCATTCGATATCATTTTTTATTCAATAATTCTATTTTGTTCGTTATTCGATACAATTTTTTACTCAATAATTCTATTTTGTTCGTTATCTTCCTTCATTCGTCATTCGATATAAATTTTTACTCAACATTGATGAACGCACATAGCCAACACTCGCGCCAGAGTCCGGCGGCTAATCTGCTTCAGTCACTGGCCAACATTTTTCATTGTTATCTCGTTAACAAAATAGAAACCAATATTTCTGCTAAGAAGACACTTGTTTAAAATTGTCCTACAAATTGTGTTAGGATTTAGCAGCCTGCTCGAGACAACCTGTACTTTACAAGCCTGTTCGAATAGAATTTATTGAAGGAAATTAATCGAGGATAGTAACACGGAACCGGTCTTCCAGAACCTAGGCAGTTCTAACTTCAACTAATTTTTCTTTTTAGAAAATAATCGGTTGCGAGAATGAAGATTTCCATTCTTTTTATTAAAAAGAAAAATATAAAAGTTTACCTACAACGCTTCCGAACGTAAAAAGTACCAAACAGGAAGAAAATCTATCGCTTAAAGGATTACATAGATGATTAAATATTTACCTAGTATCTATCACGCAAAAAATTCTATTTCGTTTTATAAAATAATCTTTACATTATCTGTTCGTATATCGTAATAAAAAGTTACTTTCCAAAATTAAATACCCTCGAATTTTATCGCCAGGTGGATTATATCAAAATTGTTGGAACATAACACCGCAGATTTGACTTCATCGTAAAAAGTATGTTTTTTTTTCCAAATATTCCACAAAATATATTGCACCGACCGAGGTTGTGGAACATTTGATTAAAAAGCTATATAAAACAATTAATCAAGAAATATCATCGCGTTTTGTACCGCTGAATTGTTATCTGTACCTACACAGAATAAAAAAAAAAAAAAAAAAGAATAAATAAATAATACATCGATATTGCATTTGCTACCGTAACAAAATTTATAACCACTGCAACATTCAATTTTTCACTAATGCCAACTTCACTGCGGTAACGAACGATATTTCAGACAATTCTACTTCTTTCTCGAAGAAAGAAAAAGACTTACGACTTTCCTCTTCGTTAAAATCCCACGGAAAAACAATTTTTTTTTTTTTTAAGTTCTCCGATAAAATATTCCGCACATTTTTTCGTTATTCCGTATCGAAGAATATATTTGCTCCGCTTGACTAACTCTCGACTTTCCTGTATCTGTAACGAGTTCCTCCACGGAAGAAAGTAAACGCTGAAAACTAGAATGGCGGAGGACGGGAAAAACGGAAAGAGTGGTTACGGATGCCATAGCTAGAGATTGCAGACTACGATACGCAGTTACATCCCGTACTCTAACCTCCGTTAGCTGCCAAGGTAGAACGAGATGCGAACCTTGCAAATTGCCTTTGCTATTCTCTCCCCCTCCCCCTGTATACCTCTTCCTTTTGGAAATCACCCTCTGGACTCCTAGCTCATTCTCAGCGCTCCGCCCTATCGTCGTTCTTTCTTTTCGCTAAATTCCTGGATCGTCCTGTTTTTTCAACAAAATTACCTGTGCAGGTGGCACAATAGAATTCTCCGCGTCGAACGTCCGTGGGTCCTACGTAGCCGCGTTAATCAGATTCTTCGACGAAAAATCCGCTCGTCGGGAATAAACTAACGCGATCAGCCATGGGGCTCGATGAATAGCGCTATCCAGGTTCTGACACGAACTGGATGTCTTAATCCAGATTAAATCTAGAATTAAATCTTTTGCCTTCGCTCCTCGCGACGAGCTTCGTCATTAAAAATTGCTGTTCGCTAAATGATCAATGGGAACGGTTTCAGTGTATATATAGCTTCTTACAGGACGGTTTTAAGCGACTTAGGAGGTGGTACTTTATAAATCTGCTCGTTGATAGAGCGGAGACACCGAATTTGAGACTCTGCTTATGTCTGAATAAATATCAGCAGTTTTTGTTTCGGCGTGATGGAAATATTTTGTATCGTTTGTAGGAATACAGGAAATATGTAAAATTTAATTTTAAAAAGTCAATTTTTTTTTTTTTATTATTATTTCTCCGTCCTCCTTGAGTTTGTATGGACCCAAATGAAGTTTACTTTTAAATAATTCTGTTCCGTCCGAAGGAACGGAAACGTGAGGATTTTCGTTGGTCGATTTATGACAGAGTCGCAATTAAGAGGCTATTTTTGAGCGAAGACATTTTAGAATATTACAGCCGTCCAACCGGCCTTTTTTTTACAATGAACGTAGAATTTATTTTTTGGTTGTCTTCGATAGCTGAACATCAGTCACAAACTCGGCGTTTCCCAAGGGTAATTAAGAACGGTACTTCGACCGGTACTCGTTCTCGGACATTCGTACCTGGCGGAAACTCCGCGGCCTTGCCGAACCTCCGAAGTCCTCGCGTCTTCCAGGTATCGAGCCACCCTCATCACAGAAAAAACGCGCTAAGGGCGCACTGGAAGGAGTGGTCGCGGTGTCTAAGGAGCACGCTGATTGGCAAATCACCGATTTCGAACGACGACCAATCAGTGTGCCTTCCCGTTCTTCCAACTTCACACAGGAAGAACAGGAGTCATTCTGTCATCACGAGTCCAACAGTCAGGACATTCACAATAGCATTCTAAAATCACGAGTCCATCAGTCGGGACATTTACTATCTGATAGAAAAACGCGAGTCCATCAGTCGGGACACATACAATCGCATCGAAAACAATCGTATTAAATTAGTTATCCAAAATTAAATTCGCGGATAACGTCGCGTCGAGGTCTCGTACCATCGAAACGGTTACGTCGGGATTTACAACCCCGACAAGGAGAAGCTCCGGGAGACCGAAAACGCGACACGAACGTACAAATTCTGTATCAGACTTTTTTTTTTTTTTTTTATTAAGAGTTTATTTTAGAGTGGTCACATTAACATTAAAGTCATTACTGACCACTAAACGATACATGAATGGCTATTACAAGGTTATAATGTTTTTGAAAGTGAGATAATACACTTTGCTTACAGTGAATTTAGCAGGTTTATGTGTCTAAAAAATTCTAGTGCCCTATGGGTGTTGTCGGGATCGTTTAGGTTGGTTTTCATTTTGTTAACCCTCTATAGCCCGAATTTTGCCTGCTTATTGGAGAAAAAATTACGATCGATCACAGTTTTTCACTTTGATTTGAAAATAGTTCAGCTAACAATTACCGTAGATGGATCGTGGTGTCACTATAGTAATACAGTAATCAAATTTAATAGTGCAGTGATAACTAAACAAAATTAATTTTTTAAAATATAGATACATCGGTTTCTAACTTTTAAGTCACACAGTCCCATACAGGGTGTTAAGGACAGCTAACGACTTAATTTATGATACGGACGAACCCTAGCTATTTTTGAGAACGGTCTTTTTCACATCTGGCATGTTATTAGATTACGACCTAGAAACTGGCGAATATTTCGGTGTTTGTCGATTTCTGCTCAATAGCAAAGTGCCGTATCCTAAATCTTTACCACGAACTGACGCGCGTGTACTTCAGTTGCTACCTTCTGACACCGTCACTTCTGTACCTACCCGACTTAGGACTGACGCACGAACTCTGATGGCGTGACATTGACCACCTCTCTTGACACCAGAATTTTTAACCGATTGGACATAGCATGCCTCCCACCCTCTTGGCGACGACACGTCTAACGAGGGTGTTTAGTATTTAAGAAATGTCACTGTTACGATTAGGATCAGAATTATTAGAATTGTTAGAATTGTGATTAGAATTGTCAGAACAAGTATTGGAAAGGTATTAGGAAGGACTTGAGAAGAAGCTGGAGATGAGATGAGATAATAACATTGAACATTGAATTAGAACTAGAACTGGAACTTGTAAACTATTGAACTGTGGAACTTGTATTAACTGAACTAAATATATCATTTATATTATTGTTATAAAACGTGTTGGCATCCTTGATGCTAAATCATCGACTCCACGCAAACTGTGGGAGTCAACACTTTGATTTGAAAATATTTCAGCTAACAATTACCGTAGATGGATCGTGGTGTCACTATAGTAATACAGCAATTAAATTTAATAGTGCAGGGATAACTAAACAAAATTAATTTTTTTAAATATAGATACATCGGTTTGTAACTTTTAAGTCACACGGTCAGAGGGTTAACGTATTCACCGAGTTTCATTAAAATCGAAGACGGACAATTCGATATGTTTCCTTGTGAAACAAAAAGCGGGTGAATCTTCACCAGAGAAGCATATGGGGATTAGAAAGGAAACGCAGCGTACGAGATAAAGATTGAAATATTTCTAAAACGTTACTAACCAGGAAAAACCTTAAGTATGATTAACCGGAAAGAAATCTCGGTAACGCGACTTGTATTTGCTCGAGCGACCCGAATACCACGCATATCGTATATCGTATAAACTAGATCTAGCAGAGTTTTGTACTGTTTTCTTGCGTACGAAAGCGTGCACGGCGACAACGCTCACCGAGCAATCCGTATTTGTACGATCGCACAATTCAGGTTCCAACTGTGTGCACTGCCAGTACGAGATGTAACTTACAGTTTCCTATCTCGTATAACTTCCCGTGAGGCAAAGCCTTTGGATGAAGTTCCTCGGTGTCTGAGCCTCCCTTTTTGTCGGCACTCTTGGTCGTGCTTTTGTATAAGATAGAACCGACCCTTGCGGACCAAACCGCGAGAAAGACGCGCACGGCAGCGCGCTTTGTACGTGACGTAATGTTGTAAAAATTCCTTTTGAGTTCCATTTAATGCGTTAGTGTATGCACCGACGCTGCTTCCTGTCTTCGTTCCTTTCATTTGAGTGACGCGTTATTTGCGGACGGTGTTCGAAGTACGAGTGTGTGTGCAAGATATTGCGAAACAATAAAGAAACGATGATGGCAGTAAGAAATAATTATTTGCGCTGTGTAAAATTGTGTAACTTTTATCCATTCTTCATTTTGAATAATTGTAACAGATAGTGGGAAATTAATATAGTTAACAGATAAATAACTTTTGTCCATATCTCAATTTGAATAATTGTAACAAATAGTAGGAGATTAATATAGTTAAAAGGTAAATAACTTTCATCCATATCTCATTTTGAATAATTGTAATAAATAATAGAAAATTAATACAATTAAAAGATAAGTAACTTTCATTCATATCTCATTTAGAATAATTGTAACAAATAGTAGAAAATCAATATAATTAAAAGATACATAACTTTCTTCCATCTTTCATCTTGAATAATTGTAACAAATAGTAGGAAATTAATATAGTTAAAAGGTAAATAACTTTCATCCATAT
>SMSQ01014193.1:0-10077 GCA_019453375.1 Ctenoplectra terminalis | reverse complement strand
ACTGATCATCAAATCAAATAACAATCTTAATATTAACAAATAAATAATTATTCTGTTATTTAAGGAAGAAATATATTAATATAAAAATGGTATATTACATTGATTGTTTGAATAAAAAATACACTTAGCGCCGAAATTGAAGGATGTTTAAATTTTCACTGAAAAATTGTCGATCTTTAAACTATTATAACTTTGTAAAAAAAAAAATTGTTTTTTAAATAAAAATTGTATGATAACTTTCCCAAGGATATTTTAAAGGACGAAACCTCTACTTTCAACCCTTCTGCGTCAATTTTCCTTAAACGTACTTTCACGAAGTTATATTAGGAAACAAAATGGCACCGTCGCGTCAAAACTCGTTCATCCATACGACTCAACAATAAATACCGTCCCAATGTTAATCAACAGAATATTGAAACAAAATTTTGAGCGTAGTTTCTTAAACATCTGTTGATCAATTAAAAGCAATTTACTGAAAAAGAACTGATTGAAATATGGAACCTATTTCCAGAAAGCTCGTCAAGTTTTAATGCATACTATTTATCAAAAGTACGAGAATTAACCCTTTGCACTTGAAAGACACATTGTTGCGATACTCATCCCGAAGAACAGAGAATGGATTTTGTCGAGTGCTTCCTAAAATATCGCACGAAGCGAAATTACCAAACTTAAGATTCAATATTAGGTCTTGCATAATGTAAAAATACAGAAAAAGTGGAAATAAAATAATTATATTATACGCNTTCTGAAAAAAGTGCAAAATTTTATGTTACGACGAGTATATTCGTACCGAGTAAAAAGTAGTGGCAATTTGNGCATATAGTATGAATAGGGAAACATTTGCCGGATTATGTAGCTACATCTTCAAAAGGTAATCCTACGCGAAGATGTGGACATTGTTATAAAAATAATATTCGGAAAGAACGGCGATATTGGTGTTCAACTTGCCAAGTTCCATTATGCATCGTATCATGCTTCGCTCGATACCATTCTCCAACAGCAGATTAAAGAAACAAATTGATTTTTCATGTTTTTTCTTCGTTCGTATGCAAATTATTTACGTTAATTTAAGCAAACAAATGAATCCGAGTAATAAAATAAAAAAATAAAAGTCATTTCACTACAACTTAATTCCAAATTACACATACTCTCTGTTTCACGAGTATATCCCCTAACCTCCTCATCCCTTAATTTGTGCGACGCAATTTAGATACACACTTTCCAAAGAGATCGAATCAGCTAACTGGTTAAAAAAGCCAGAGACTTCGCGAAAAAGAGTGATTCGAGATTCGATTTCAGATTTAAGATATACAATCACAGTAAATATTCAATTTGTGAGAAGCGCAGTGCGCCCTGCCACATTTTACGGTTCTGTACATTCTTATAAAATTTAAAGAAAATATCTTAGTCCTTTTTAATTATACAGTAGACCACCTCTCATCAAGCCTCGTTTTAATCGCCCACCATTTTAACTCTTTTACAGTGCAATAAAACAACGCAAAGTTCAGAAAGAACAACATAAAAAGTATTACCTTTCTTTATTGCAATAGTGCTTGCATTTCTCTTCCCAATTACAACAAATACGAAATTTAGTAAATAAATAAACGAATCAACGAATAATCATACTCTTCCGAAATAAACAAGATTCTAATATTTTAACCCTTTCCACTCGAAAGACACATTTTTGCGATACTTATCCCGAGGAACAGAGAATGGATTTTGACGAGTGCTTTGTGAAATATTTAAGCTTAAGATTCAATATTAGGTCTTGTATAACGTAAAAATACACGGAATATCGAAATAAAATAATTATGTTACACGCGATTCGAGTCGCTGCATTAATCCAAGTGGAGAGTGAGAGTAACCTTTCGAGTGCAAAGGGTTAACTTAACCCTCAATACACTGTGAAGCAATAAAACCATTTAAATACGTTTCTATATATATTTTCTTAACCTTATCCTGTTGTATAAATACGTTATAACTGAACCTACAATTACTGAACGATATCGGTAAACCGTGGATACAGGGGTTCTATTGTACATTGACAGAGACGCGAAAATAAATTTCTCTTCGAGCTTAGGGGTCCGTGGTCGTCGGGTGCACGAGCATTTTAAGCTATGCGATGGCCCTGCTTTACTGGCCATAAATCCGTGTAACCGTTAATAAAGTTCTGTCTGGAACGCCGGTTGAGCCAGCGTAGACCGGTAATGCGAAATTCATTACCTCGTACAAAAGAACCACGAGGCAATGATAAAGTTAACGTTACGAGTAGCGACAAGAAATCTCGCTGTTGTTATATTCATTCATCCGTTTACATTAGCACCGTTCGATAACTAATATCCAACGATTCGTATCTACGCCCTAAATTAACTCACACCAATCGTTGACTTTAGCTTCGTTCATTGCATCAAGATAGGTGTTTGTTCGCGATACGCGGAATAAATGGCTCTATACTTACGAAACGTGCGGCTGAAACCTTTCGATATTGATTTCTGAATTATGATGATCGAACACTTACCTGAAACAAATAAAAAATGTATATTAATCATCTGTAATACCATTCAACACGTAACGTTGCTTGAACGTGATAAAGTAACAAATCGTCGAAATGTCTCTAATTAATAAATCGTGTACAACCTTAGATAAATATCGAATTCATCAAATGTACACGGTTAAGACTTAATAAAAGCACACAATATTTTTATACATAAGTTGAAAAAAGACTGTCGTAAACAATCTTCACTAAAAGCTCTCATGAACCACGAATTTTCACTATTACACCATCTCCTAACAACACGTAATGTTGCTTGAACGTGATAAAGTAACAAATCGTCGAAACGTGACTGGTTAATAAATCGTGAACAACGTTGGATAATTATCAAAGTACAACCACGCTGCGGGCTATCATCGTGTAATTAATAATCGCTAACGATAATTACCAACGTATCCTGAAGATCCATACGCTCTGTTACAGAATGTTTCCTAACGATGTAACCCTGCGAGATGGTAGTTTCCACGGAACGGCCTGCTGGAAGACGTCAATGTTCGGGACTAAATTACGTAATTAGTAAGGTCTCTTGTTCATATCTTCCATTATCATCACGAGGAAAGTTCTCAACGCGCTCGAGATCCGGTGTATGCGCGCTACGCCCGCGAGAACGCGCGATAATGTACTGCCTTTATGATGTTCCCTGTTATTTTTCATTACATTTACCGCGATAAAATTGCCCGGCAATGATAAATGGTGCCAGGTTTGAGGCAGAAGCTCGTCCAAGAAACCGATGTCCATTAGAAATTCAAAATTACGTTGCCGAGAAATAGGGTCCGCCACTTTCGCGAGATTGCTTTCGCCGAGCTACGTCTGTTCTGCGAAGGATCATAGACGCAGATGGTACCGATGGAGAATGAACACCGTGGGAAGAACAAAGCGGCGGAGACACGAGGAAGGAAGAAACGCGTAAGACGGGTAAAGGGGTTCGGAGAATGAACCAGGAATAAGGAATGAAGGAATTAGATGAATAACGAAGCCTGAGAAGAGGAGCGGAGAAATGGGCGATGGGAAAACGGACGAATGGCGTGTTCCTTGTTTCCAGCCCGTTATCGAATATTCACGGATGCCTGCAATATTGAACGACTCCCTTGTTTATCTCCCTACTCTCGTTTACTCACGGTGAACAGAAGTGTCGATCATATGGGACGCCAAGCACTATCCTCGGTAATGGCAACGACAAGTTCAATGGCCTGGATAATTTCTTTCGCGCGTCTTCTTAACCGACGCTAAGTCTTTCTCGCGTTCTCGTCGATCTTCCGAAGGTACTTTTGTTCCTACGAAGAAAGGATGCACGAGCCCTGTTCCGTGTAATTAAAAAAAGATGGCGACGAAAAAAAAAAAAAAAAGGGAAGGGCTTACCCTCGTCGGTCGAACCTTTACATGGCAACAAAAAGCTACCGGTCAAGGAGGAAAAAGCTGACCTATGTAAGCCTCCGGCACCGCTATTTACTCGGGCTTGTAATTATAACGCCTTTGCCTTTGTACAGAATAGCGTGAAAATTGGTCTTATCAGGCGTTTGGAAACTCATCGATTCTCCGTAAGTCCCGTTGGAAGTGTATCGCCTTCAATTTTTTAAGAACACGGAGTTTCATTATCGATTTTGCAGCACGTTATTGAAAAATCGATTATAATCTTGCCTTTATCTTAGGGCACCCTACAAAGGATATTCCCACCACGAATTCTTCTCGATAAAATTGATGATTTAATTAAAAATAAAAAAAAAAAAATGAAAGAAAAAAAGGTCAGGTTACTCGAGTAACTTTGAAACTTTATTATTAGATGCACGAGTTATAAAAATAGTCAAATGTTAGTGCTTAATCGGCGAAGGTTTTGTTATGTGCAATCGATTCGTCTATTTTAAGCTTTTTCATCACCGAGTACGGCCTCCACGGTTTAGCCAAGATTTCCTGCCCTAATTTTTAAGATTTCTAAACGGGTTAACGCTTTGTCCTTTGATAAGTAGAAAAATATAAGAATCTGTTTTGAGCGTCAATCGGTGTATTACTGTATTAATATTTTGAAAATTAGCGTCGAACGATTTGTGGGACGACCCGATGTGTGCGGCGACATTTATGAAGCCTGTTGGCTACACACCTAACGCTTACGTTAACCAACGCGCAACAGACGAGTGCAAGAACACAGGCAGATAAAAAGTTTTATCGAACGTGTACCGGTACATTGGAAGATTGGATTAGTACATGATTGGAGCAGCAATTGAAGAGCTGGATGAAATAGGGGCATTCGGAGAGCGAATTTATTGATTCAATTTCGCCGTAACCCTGCTGCCCACCCTACTATTTTAACTGCCAACAGATGGCACGTTGATGCTGTCAAGTTTTCAAATTTAGTCTCACCGTAATTTAGTATAATCGATGAACAGCCTCGACCGATGTTGGTAAAAGGAACGTTCGTTAATCGGTAACCGTAAAATTGGATGGTTAAAAGCTGTCGTTGAAACGATTGTTGCGCTGCTTGGTTGAAAGACCTGCGGTGTCTTAGAGTGTAAATAAAAAAAAAAGCTATTTTCAGAGCTACCGCATATTTGCGAACAAGGAACAATTCGAGTACTCCGCTTTGCGCGAATAAATAAATTGTTTACAAAAATTGAGATTCCTATTTATCCGTAGTTTGTACATTGAGGTATAGTATTTAAAAATAAGTTTTGGAGAAAAGAAAGTATTATAAATACGCTGCTTTTTAAAAAATAGTCGAACGTCAAATCGGCAATTTTCAATTAGTTTTCAAGGAAATCTGTTTATTTTAAACTGAAGAAATTATTAAAACTACGCTATTTTTAAAAAAACCGTGGAACGTCAAATCCGCAATTCTCAATTAATTTTCAAGAACATATGTTAATTTTAAACTGAAGAACCTATCAAAAATATTCCAGTTTTTAAAAAATAGCCGAACGCCAAATCTAGAATTCTCAATTAGCTTTCAAGAAAATCTTTTAATTTTAAACTGAAGGAATTATTAAAAGTACGCTATTTTTAAAAAAACCGTGGAACGTCAAATCCGCAATTCTCAATTAATTTTCAAGAAAATCATTTAATTTTAAACTGAAGAAATTATTAAAAATACGCTATTTAAAAAAAAACAGTCGATCGTAAAATGCGCTATTCTCAATTACTTTATATAATCTCGATTAATAGCATAGTTATTAGAAGCATGAAATCACATCTACTTTCGTGATGCCGATCAATAATTGTTGGCTAGTGAAATCACACGTGCGTGTTAGCGGCCGTCAAAGTGTTAAGAATTATGACCAAGTCCGCGAACTTTAATAATTTGGCGAGTAAAGAAAAATGATCATCGTGGAAATACAAATTGAGAAAAATGATGGCACGGATACACGATGGTGTCGGAAAATGTCTAAGTAAGAGGAATGATTTGAAAAGATGCCTGTGACATCCCCTTCTAGGTCCTTTAATCGTAAAAATGTTCAACATTCCGCACAATTCAAAATATATGATTAAATCGTTTATTCTTCCAGCAGAAATTTATATACTAACAATAATAATTTATTTAAAAAAAAGTACCGAATACCTCTATTATTTGAGTAACATCTACACCGATTCAAAAGTAATATTTCTCCTAATGCAAATATTTAAAATATAAACTTTCACCTGAAAATATAAATATAACATAGAAATTTAACTCAAATTTTTTTACTTTCAAATGCTTTTTAAAGATTTCAGTTATTACTGACTTACAAAGGACCATCTCGAAATGTCGATCGCCAATTTTGATAAAACTGCATACAGGTAGAGCATCGGAAAATATTACTTTTTTTATTAAATTTTTATAGCTGCTGACATTCATATCGCTATTCTTCAAACATCAATCGAATCACAAAAACAATATATATANATCTCGCTATTCTTCAAACATCAATCGAATCACAAAAACAATATATATTTTTTTTTTAATCCATTCTACTACATTCGACCCTTCCGTGACACATTTTTTTTTTTATACCTTCGAAGAAAGGAAATGGGTCAAAACCGAAATGCTTAACACTTTGACGGCCGCTCATTTTTAGCATCGCCTTTAGATTAGCGGCGGTGATATTTACACAGTCGTTCCTAGCATAATTATTAATAAGAAAAGAGTTAAGATCACTGTTACACTATTCTTAATGTTTCTTTGGAAATATTAGTATAGTACAGGTAACCCTCCTATAACACGGTATATTGGTTCAAAAAAATGCAGCGTTGTATGAAACCGTGTCGTACGAGACCCAGAGCCAGTACAAAAAGAGGGGTTACGTTCCGAAAACTTATTAAAAGCAAATATTTTGTTTAATTCTACATGAATAACTTAATTTTTATGAAAAATATAAATGTATGTACAAGCGTGAGACACTTTTGTTTTCAGGCCACGGAGATAAAAAGAAATACTTTCCGCAAAACTGTATCTTTAACACTAGATTTACGGAACCCGTCAATTTGACGTAGTTCTAATTTCGGGTTTAAGTTTAACAAGTGTGCGAGCGGAAATTGTAAGCTCGAAATAAAATTTATATACGAAAAATATACTGAATGAATCTCTGCTAATGAAAATTGATCGATTTAAAGTAAAGTGAACTAATTATATTACAGAATATTTGTATTTTAATGTACCCATCAAAATGATCCAATCAACGTCCGTAAATCTAGCGTTAAGACGGCAAGCCTCGCCGCGGCTATAGAAATACAGTGTTGTACAAAGGTTTTTGCAATTTTCTNGTTAAACTAAATTTACATAAATGTAAATAATAAGCGATCGAACATGAATTGGAAAATTGGCGTGGCAGCGCCAATACAGCAATTACGAAATATGTAAACAAATATTGAAAGTGTGAACAATGAATACAATACAAAACGAGTTGCATTGTACATTCTGCAACAATAATTTGAATCGACGGTATTATTAAACGGTTTCATTTTTATTAAAAATATCTCTGCATCAATAACAAACCCTAAATAATTTCATTCTTTCGCTTATCGTGTCGTTCACCCACAACCAATTGTTAGAATTAAAAATACCGCGATAAAATGACAAACAAATAGCAAACTTTTTTTTTACACGGTTTTGAAATAACACGGTCTTCTTTTCCTTTGTTTGCACGGTTTATTGAGTCTGATACGATTTAAAAATCATTTTATTTCTAGCGAGAACAGCAATTTTGGTCCAATTATATCGAATTAAAGTGAAGAGTAAGTGAGACTGAGAAGCGGTGAGCGTTGCAGCTTCGTTTAACTGGTCCGTGACAGATGGAAACGATAATTTAGAACGCCCAATGAGACATCCAACAATAGAAATTTAAATCTAGCTGCTGCTCGCGACGAGTCAACAAAAATAAATGGGGTTGCTACCACGAAAACTTAATCATAAAGATATAAATATCATTTGTCCACGGAGTACCGTATTTACTTAGTTATCACTTCAGTCTCGTCTGAAACAACACTAATGGATTCTATTCATATTGAAATTTGTATCGATACGCTTAACCCTTTGCACTCGTAAACTTTTTCAAGTTTCAAAGGACTATTGTGAAAACTTAAAGTGTTCTTTTGGAAAGAAAAAGACAATTGTAAATATTTATGATTTTNGGAAATATGTAAAATTTAATTTTAAAAAGTCAATTTTTTTTTTTTTATTATTATTTTTCCGTCCTCCTTGAGTTTGTATGGCCCCAAATGAAGTTTACTTTTAAATAATTCTATTCCGTCCGAAGGAACGGAAACGTGAGGATTTTCGTTGGTCGATTTATGACAGAGTCGCAATTAAGAGGCTATTTTTGAGCGAAGACATTTTAGAATATTACAGCCGTCCAACCGGCCTTTTTTTTACAATGAACGTAGAATTTANAAAAAATTATTAACCCTTTGCGGACGAACCCTCTTTCGAGTCTGATGCGTAGCAGGTGGAGGATAATTTCTATATGGAACGAAATTATAAATTAAACACGTAAAGAATTATACGGGAAATAAAATAGGAAACAAACAAATGGTCGATGAAACTTCGCATTGGCGTCTCCTATTCGTTCGTTGCTATAGAGCCAACATTCTACTTAGGAACCAAATTATTAGGTTGGAAACTATGAAACGGGCGTTGCGTCAATTCGTGCGGCACATACGAGTCCAATTTTTCGACTTTATTTATTGCACGCAAATGTTTTAACACGCAGCTGTACGACTAGTTGCTAGTTTAGACCCAAGTGTTCGACTAGTTGTGCGCGGATCGGATTCCACGGTCGTCCTTAATTCCTGGTTATCAATATGGGCCGGTGGTCTTCCTCGAGGCTCGTTCGCGATACTCAAATTGCTAGAACGAAATTTTTCGAACCAATATCGAGCATTTTTTTCATCGGTGGATCCATCTCCGAATGCCTGATTAATATTTCTCGAAGCTTGAGCCGCGGTATGATTTAATTTAAACTCGTACGAGAAGAGTAGATGTGAATCGCGTTTTGTTTCCATCTGGTTTAGGATAAAAATAAAATAAAAATGGGATACAAACGCGAAAAAATTTTACAAAATGAGTAAGAAGAATACCTTCGAGTTTTATAAATAAAAATATCGAGCGCGCGTTACAATGTATCTCTCTCAGTCGCAGCTAAACACAGACTAAACAAAAAACGCCCGTTTCAGTTTCCAACCTAATATTTCTGCAAGAAATTTCATCCAGAATTTCGAGAATGGAAAAGTAGGGTATTACAGTTACTATATTATGTTATTACAGTTAATGATTTTAATAATTGCGTACAATAAAAAAGTGTGTTGTACATCTCAAACTATAAACACTTCGTCTAAAATAAAAGTTATACGTACAATAAAAATGTGTTATACATCTCGAACTATATTGCACGTAATTAATAAATGATTTTCGCCATAGGTGTGTCTAATGCAGCGAGGGTAGGAAGTGTCGACTTGGTAAATATGGGAAAATATTTAAGAATTTTGTCCTATTTTTCGGGAAAATAACGGCCTCTGGTCCCGTTTAATATAATGTCGCCGCAGCGGCGACGTTCGTCCGCAAAAGGTTAATCGGTCATTTTGACCACTTCGGTAGTTCTAGCGTTAACGTCGCATCGAAGCATTACCGGAGCGCGAGCCAGGTCAAAGGAAAGTTACAATCCGAACGCATTGCAATGAACAGGAGAGAAAAGTATCGAGACGTAAAGTAATAAGAAATCGGCCTCCTCTAATTGCTGCAACAAGAAGTGCCGCAGGCGGAAAAGTCAATTAACAGAGACGAACGTTCCCGTCTATCCGACGTGACTTAATTTAACGTCTACTATGACCTCCACCCCTGCTTCTCACAACTTCTTATTCCGGATTCCCTGCTTCAATTCTTGCCTAATCCAATTCTTGTTCCAGTAGCATCACCGGTGCACAACGGCCGATACTTTTCCGTTCCTCTGTTCGCTGTAAATTTATTCAGTTCCGTTTTCAACGTTTTTTCCTCTGTTCTCTCACTTTTCGGTACTGTTCGTTCCATTTTTACTCTATCCGATATCGCCTCGCTTATCAATCTTTTG
>SMSQ01014182.1:11884-27328 GCA_019453375.1 Ctenoplectra terminalis | reverse complement strand
CGTTAATGTTTAACAAATACAAATACAGTGTTTAATAAATTATAATCTTTATTTAACGATGATTATATTTAAATCTTTGGATGAACGAGAAGCACAAATTGTTAGAAACTGTAGCACTAACGAAAATAAAAAAGTGTTTAACGAATGTGAAGAAATTTTCACGCGATACACTTTCACAGAAAAGTTTGAATAATTATGAATATACTGCGTACCATGATATGTGATTTCATGAAAAATCGTATTTTTATGAATGTAGGGTAAGTTGGGAAGCGATGTCCCACTTTTTTTTTTTTTTTAAAGAATCAGTATATTGCTAATTGACATAAAAACTAAAGAAATATGTTTGCTAAAGTAGATACATGTGTACGTATAATATTCAGCGTACTACTAAATAAAGCTGAAAAATGGAACATTTTATAGTTTACACGAGATCGGATCATCTCACCCGGAAAAACTTTAATTAAAAAAATAGTAGCTAGATAGGCAATTATTTTATTCGCTAAATATTATAGCGAGTAGTATATTTCGGGTTTATTTATATATTTCTGATTATTATGCGCATTCTGTGTACTCTTGTGGTTTCAAATCTTCCGCAAATACATGAAAATCCTCGGTCTAATTGTGAGCAATATTTTATGCGTGTAATAAATGGTCTTGATTCGTGTCTCCAGCTGGTTTGGATGTTACGCGTATTTTAATTAGCAGTTGTGATTGCAAATATCGGAGTCATTAATTGGAATATAATTGGCGGTTAAAATGTTTGGAAGCTTGTTACTCGACATCGAACCGGAAAATAAATTCAAGATGTATCAAAAGTAGTGGGATAGTGTTTAGAAAAAAAAGTTATCTCCCATTAACCATATGGATCTTGGTTAATGAGTTATTAACACTTTAAACGATGCTTTTTTTTTTTAAACATGTTCGTACTTTTTCTTTAAGTAACTGTATCAGTTCGTCTCGAATGGAAAGAAGATAACTGGACAATGTTCGTAAACTATGACTACTTTGTAGTTCGAGTATATTTAAACACGGATGCTTCAGAAACATACAATTTTCGTACGTCTTCGTTTTTGTAAATAACTTTTTTACTTTCTTGATAATTGTACAGAACTGTAAAACGAAACGTAGAAAATGATTCAACATTGTTTTAATATTGAAAGTAGTATGTTTAATAACTTTTCAGACTATTCTTAGTTATTGGTTACATTTAGCAAATAAAATAATATTTTTAATAAGAATAAGTTACTAAATTAAATGCACACGTTTCAGAAACAATTTAAACTATAAATCTTTAATTTTACATAACAAATTACTGTTTCACACAAATGTTTAATCATAATAACATACTACTTTCCTACAATATACCATAAGTCTCAAAAAAAATGAAACAAAAAGCATTCCACTGTGCAACGCGATCTACTTAAATATATTCAAATTTTAACATCAAGATTGAACAAAAGCGCCATAACAAAATACCTACTATAAAAAATTCCACGATTCAAGTGTACAAGAAATAAAAAAAAAAATCTCAAAGAACACGGACTCTCGAAGCAGCACATGTTACTATTTACTACAACTCGCTAGATTCTCCAACGTTCTAGGCTCCGTTTCGACGTTCCATCGCCTGTTCCAGATTCAACGTTTCAACGTGTCCATCGCAATGCACCCAGCGAATCAACATGTCCAAATCGAATTTTCGTCACGGTTCTCTGCTAGGAGAGTCCTGTCATCTCGAGGCTCGGCGATGTCGCATCAAAAGTTGGCCTGAATACCGGAGGAGCACGTAAGTACAGAGGACGAACAGTCAGTCAGTCGCACAAGTCAGCCTCGTTCTCGATGGCAACCAGCACATCGGTCGTTACCTGGTTGGAGAGGTGGCAGAGAAGAGCAACAAGTGGGGGAGCAGAACACCTGGACGACTTCCTGCCAGGGAGTAAGCACCTCAGTCTTCAGGAAAGATCGTTTCACGTCGGTCGTTCGAATCCACGTATCCTCGATACTCACCTGCCACCAAAGGACACGTATCTTGATCGATAGAAAACAAAACAAAAAAAAAAAAACAAAAAAAAAAAAAGAGAAGGGAAGAAGCTCGTGTCTGACTCCAGAACAGTTGTATCCTTGGAACGGTTCCGGTTCTTAGTCGGTGTACAACCGATCCTCCGGAAACCATCGCGAAATGACGTTACCCTCGCGGTAAATTCGGTGAACTCGCGAATCGGAGAGTGCCACTTTTCTCCTGGATTAACAACAAGATCGCTGGTCGGTGTGCTACCAAAACAGATCCTTCGTTGATCGTTATCGCGAAGAAACGACTACCGTCCGATCGTTCGGGGCCAAAGTTCATTGCAAAGATCGGCTCGCGAAGACATGGAGAGAACAGCTGTGTTTCTTCTGATCGTCGTCTTCTTGGCTGCGCAAGGTTCGTCTTTCGACATTTATTTTGAGCAATTTTTGTCAGTGCTGTGATGAGAAAAAGAATTGTTTTAACGGTAGAATTTAACGGTCGAACAGATACCGTGCAAGTATCGATATTGGTATCGTATACGGTGTAACACTTTACGTCTGCTGTATCATTTTAATTGAGAATGGAACTTTGGTGAACCTGAAAACGCGTTCTTAAGTGAGATTTGTTCAATCATGATTTTAATTAGTATCTTTGGTACGTGTTAAAGTGAAACTTGGAAAGTATTTTTTTTTTTTCATGGAAATATCTAAGTTGGTAAAGATTCAATAGTTTGTGGTTAATGGAAATTTCTAGTTTTGTTGATGAATAATTAATAGGTTGCGAATTTTTCGTGCAAATTCATATTTTTGGGAATGTAATTAAGAAGATAGAAACTGGATAGGCAATTTTTTTGTTAACACTAGAATTATCGACGATTAAAATAGACTTATTTGTAGCAAAGAAATAAAAATGACAGGTATTTCGAAAAATATGTATAATAAGGGTAACGATTCTTTATGAATATCTTTTACAAAAAATTGCGGAAAATCCTCAAAAATTCATTATTGTAAATTTCTATAAGAAATTATGAACAAGTCATTTCGACTTGTTCGGTAGTTCTAGTGTTAACCAAATATTATAGTTGGTATATTTTATATTTATTTATATATTTTTGCGCTTACAAATTTTTCGAGAAACGCATGAAAATCCGCGGTCTAATAATTTCTATTTAACATTCGTGAAATACTTTAGAAGATAGAATGAAAAACAGTGATAGCGTATTATTTCTTGTTTATAAGTAACACGCGACTAAGTTTTACACAACATCGTGGTAAAGAATTTAATTTTAGAGTTCACGTTTAAATTCATTACGAAAGAAGATTTATGAAATCTTCCGTTTACCTATCTTAAAGAGAGCATCCGCTTGCTCTTTAGGGTAAGTGTAAATTTAACTAATTAAGGGTGTAAGAAATCTACGAGAGTCTTAAGAACAAAGCGCGCGCCTCTCTTTCTCTCTCTGAAAGATAAAAATCTGCGGAGACTACAATATAATTTTTATCGTAACAAAATATCGCATAACGGTATATAATATACGATCTTACCAGAGATATCTAAAAACTAGCATTTTTCGAGGAATTAAATTAACAAGCAAATAGAGATTTCCTTTCGAGTATTGCTTAACCCTCTATAGCCCGAATTTTGTCCGCTTATTGGAGAAAAAATTACGATTCATTACAGTTTTTCACTTTGATTTAAAAATGTTTTAACTAAGAATTACCGTAGATGGATCGCGGTGTCGCTACAGTGATACAGTAATCAAATTGAATAGTGCAGTGATAACTAAACAAAATTAATTTTTTAAAATATAGATACATCAGTTTGTAACTTTTAACTCACATGGTTCCATAGAGGGTTAAAAAAAATGATTGTTTTAGCTCAAAATTTAAATTAAGTTTGGAGTACAAATTATATTTAGAATATAAATTTAACCCTCTATAGCGCGAATTTTGTCTGGTTATTGCAGAAAAAATTGCGATTGATTACAGTTTTTCACTTTGATTTGAAAATGTTTTAATTAATAATTACTGAAGATGGATCGTGGTATCACTGCAGTAATACAGTCATCAAATTTAATAGTGCAGTGATAATTAAACAAAATTAATTTTTTTTAAATATAGATACATCAGTTTGTAACTCTTAAGTTACACGGTCCCACAGAGGGTTAACACGTTAAACGCCACGCTGATTTTGGTCGATTTTCCGTTAGGCTGTGATATTAATTCGAAAACATTTGCTCGCAAAACAGTTAAGGATTTAAAGAAGAGAATTGCAAAAGTTTTAAAAGGAAAGTCGTATCTTTGATTAATGCAATAAACTAATGTAATAATATAAATTAATGTATAAACCCATACAGGGTTAAACGAAGCGATAATAGTTTTATAGCATTTTATTTCCCCTTATGTTCGTTGTTTTTATTATGCATTTTGGTGAGAAAAATGTGTCACATTTGCAAATTCTTTTGTTGATAATAAACATCTTAAATTTTTGTGTATTCAGACAGAATTTTTCATATCGGTCATTAAAAAAGCGATGTACAAGGCATATAAAAAGAATTTTGGTGAGAAAGATGTGTTAAATTGACAGAAAACACGGATGAAGGTTACGAAAAATATTATATAGACACGTGGAAATATCAAACGCTCTTATCTTTTCGTCATCAACGATTTCGTTTGTCGTGTTTATCAGACGAACAACTCTTCTCGGTAGTGAAACCGGACATAAGTCTCTCAAACTGTATTTCTATCAGTCTTGGAAGGGCGAATAAGTCTTCATCATCGATTTCACCGGCGCGAGGCTAGCAAACTCGTTTTCTCAACTGGATGCATGCATTCTTGACGCATAAATCCATTTTCTTGGTGTAACGCGGCAAATGTATACTCATTTATCCTCATCTTTCCGTGCACACGCGTCAAATTGACTTTCTACCGACGCTCTTTGCGTTTGATGGAACGTGCTTGCAAAGATTATAAGTCGTGCTAGAAACCTCTACAACATTCTCAATATTTGCTGGTATTCCAGTTATTTATCACCATTACTTCATTATTACCAATATCGTTTATTACTTGCTATCCTATATATTATATATAGTTTAGTATAATTTGTAAAATGTATCTCAGTGTTGTACATTGAAATGAAAACGTTTTAAATCAGTCTATTTTGTTAAACTCTCGGTAGACCGAGGCGAATGGGATCATTTTCTGTTTGGTAGTGAAAAAAATAACAGTTCGAAATTTAGAAAGTTTAATTAACTCTTTGGCCTATAACCACGAGTATTGAAACTAAATTTTATAGCAATTTATTAATATAAATATGTTACCGATTCCGACTTGCTACATTTTTTTCAGTTTTAACGTTCGAAACCTATTCTTTTATATTGAAATTAAATATTCTAGGAATTCATCAATGTAAATATATAACGATTACAAAAATATAATAATTAACCCTTTGCCCTGTAACCACGAGTCACACTCGTGGCGCCGATTCTGGATAAAATACAATAAAAACGCACAATATTTATGATAAAGTTCAATTTTAGCTTTAACTGTAATTTAAATTTACAAGATTGAAAATTAGCAAATACAAAATACGTGTAATATTTCAATACTTTGCGTTTGACAGAGTGTCAAAGACGTGAATAACTATTGCTAATATGTATGAAGATTGAAGAAGTCGTAAGCCAAGGGGTTAATTTTATACCAATTTAATTTGAACATTGATAATAAAAAAATTGTTTCAAACTTGAAGATCTTTCTTTCGACTGAATTCTTATTTTGTTTTGCCTCGGTCAATCCTATAAAAAATCTTTTTTAGATATTGTTTATGATAGCTGTTGGTAACTTTTATGCTAAAGTTTCCTTGCAAGTTGGTGATTTGATATGGATCTTCTTTAATCAGAATCTTCGTTATCAGTTTTTTCATTTTTTAGTTTGTCGTGTACCAAATTCAAATTTCCCTCTCTGGTGACTAAATCGGTGTTGATCGTGTTCAACACTTTTGGTAGACAGAGATAATAGGAGCAAAGAAGTTTAACACTGGAACTACCGACGAACCAGACAAAAATTTATCTACATTTTTAATATTACATTATAGAAACATTCTTAATATTACATTATAGAAACATTTTTAATATTACATTATAGAAAATCACGGAAAATCTGCCCAAAGGCACCGTAGTTAATTTATAAAGATTCTGTAAATTAGCTTATGACATTTTATATACTGTATGCATTCAGTTCTATAATTTATTACAGTTAAAAAGCAATTTTCTAAACGTACCGCGGTTTTTGAGCAATTTTCAACCCAATTATGCTCTCCTTTTGTTCAAAAATATCCTAATTTTGAAAAAAATATAAAAAAAGCTATTAATATGTGATTTCTTTTTTGTTTCAATTTTATATTAAAAATATGTTTGTCTTTAGTGAAATATGGATAAATATGACTGTAATTTGTACGAAAAGAAATTGGATACCATAGCAAGGTTTAGAGAAACAAAAATCTACGGTTACTTTCAAATAGACTCGTGTTATGTGATCAAACTGTTTTGCAAGGTGTTCATTACGTCCCATTAGAAAAGCTGTCGTAGATTCCAAGATTAGTCTACCTACATTGTGTGTGAAAAGCGATTCATAAAAATGCCTTTTCTACGTTTAACGATCGCGATCGCTTCTCATAGTAAAGTGACGGTTGCCCGTATTTCCCACGTTTCATCAGGAGCCACGCACTTTTCTGTTACGCAGTTTTCAACTACTTCCTGAATACGGTGTTCCCAACTAATTACATTCTTCCGTTTGGATCGCTACTCAGTCGTGTCAATCTTCCCCTCGTTTCTTCCGAGCCCTTTCATTTCTTTATCTTCTATCTTTCATTCTTGCGAGCTTTCTTTCGAACCGCTTGATCGAATGATTATTCCTGAGCGTTCGATTCACACAGGTATTAAATTCTTATCGGGAGTACAATAGCTTCTTTACTTGTTCTTTACTTGTTCTTATCGCGTTACGATAGTCTCTACCGTTGACCAGAGGTATAATTAAATTTTAGCGAAAACATAGGTTATCTTACGATGATCTAGAAAGGCTCGTAAAATAGTAATTTTGATTTCGGTGATCTCATAAATGCACGAAATTAATCATTTGATCAATTAAACGAGTACGATGGGTTCCTTACTTGTTCTTATCGTGTTACGATGGTCGACTGAGTAACCAGAAGTATAATTAAATTTTAGTGAAAGCATACGTTATTCCACGGAGATCTAGAAAGGCTGGTAAAATAGTAATTTTGGTTTCGGTGATTTAATAAGTGCACGAAATTAATCCAACGTATGCAAGTTCTCGTGTGTTTGAAAAGTGTGCATCGAATAATTTACCGAGCTACTTGGAATTTCGTTTCCAGTATCGAGCGGTATAAATTAGGTTTGGTTTTCTCGAGTCCTTGCTTCTCTAGCTTAGAAAAATTTATTCGAAGTTGTAACGAACGTATTAGCTATAAGAAATGTGCATTATTTCCACGTATCGAAGCTTCTGGTTGATGTAACGTAACATAAGTCATTGGACATTTATATCTTTGATTTCTTATTTCTTATTAACTCTTTCGCTACGAAGAGCGTATATATACGCCTTTAAAAATTAAGCAATCATCTGATAAAAGCGTGCATAGCCGTTTTCGGTGCCATAGAATAATTTATATTTTTATTCTCGTATGATCTGTCGTCATTCATTAAACAATATACGCTAAATTTTGCTGTGTATATTTTTGTTACATAAATAAAAACTCTATCGATTAGTATACCAAAAGCTATTTCAATTCTGAGAGCACCGTAGCGAAAGGGTTAAAATAGACTCTTGGTAAAATCTTAAAAAAACAGTAGAAATTAATGTTCTGTATAAACAATTAGAGACTGGTAGATTCATTTTACAACCGTAACATAAACTTTTCTTTATTCTAAATTTGTTAACTGTCTAATGACTCACGGACGAGGAGGAGCGAAGTTTGGATAGCATTTAACCCTCTATGGGACCGTGTGACTTAAAAGTTACAAACCGATGTATCTATATTTTAAAATATTAATTTTGTTTAATCACTGCACTATTAAATTTGATTACTGTGTTACCGTAGCAACACCACGATCCATCTACAGTAATTATTAGTTAAAACATTTACAAATAAAAGTGAAAAACTGTAATGAATCGTAATTTTTTCTCCAATAAGCAGACAAAATTCAGACTATAGAGGGTCAAGTCTACAAATTGGAAAGTCGACAAACTTAAAAACGGTCGTAATATCAACACAGTAATTACATTCTGCTCACTTCTGGTCGTAAAGATATGTTAATCGAAGATAACGCCGGCGTTCACATTCGACCGGCAAAAATTTCACAAAGCGAGCGCTCGCATGTTGGCATCGACCTACTGACCAGAGGCGTAGAAATCAGGAAGAGATCGGAAAACTGGTAGGGCTCGTGAAATGATCGAAAGCGACTGACACGTGCGTGTTACACATATGTACGTACGTGGTCTTACACACGGTGCAACGCGCGTCGGTTTCTACCTTGAAAACAAAAGGTCGACGTGTTTAATTAGCCTGGCTCAGTTCCTAATTTCCCACGATTCCGTGAAGTAACGGGAGACGTTGGTGAACGAGGAAGACCAGAAGGAAGAAGAAGAAGGCGGTGTTCGACCTTCCTCTTCTCACCTACTTTTGCCCTGATTATCCACTTTTCTTCGAACGTGGGCGAATCCTCGAAACCACGTGTTACACGGATATCCAGTTAGAACGTCTACCATGGATCGAAGTTGCTCCGCGCGTTTCTCTTTCCGTGAAAAACCAGGATAGTCCATTCGAAGGCCGTATGCGAGGAACGTGATAACTCAATTTTTATGGCATCTGGTAGCTGAAAGAGAGTACAAGTAACCCTCGTACAACACGGTCATTGGGTTTTCGAGAAATACTGTGTTATATGAAACTGTTAGCAGAGTTCGATAATTTAACACCGATGTATTAACTCTTTGGGGCACGCTGGGATTAAAAGTGTCCCACCTTTTTGACGCACCGTAATGCACGGTGGGACATTTTTAGTCCCACCTCGACTTATGGAAAAGGATGTGCTTTAATAAATACAATTCATGAACCCATGTGGCACGGTGAGACTATTCGAGTGTCATCCTATAACAACAAATTCAATTAAATTATTATTTTTTTTTTAATGTTTTTACATCATGTGATTCCTTTATTGGTAAAAATATACCAATTTTGTTTCATTTAAAACGCAATAAAATTTCTATGCAACACGGGTCTATTTTATTATCTAAAATCCTGTGCCGCAAAGAGTTAACCCATTGACTGCCAGCTACGAGATATCTCGTAGTAAGCGTGTGTACCAAAACTGCCAGCTACGAGATATCTCGTAGTGTGTGCTGCAATTTTAGATTAATTTCAAATGGCCATTTGAGTTAAGAATTATTAGTGTTTTTTTTTCGATAAAAATTACTGTAAATGCCATTACAATATTATATCGGTAACTTAATATTATTATATTTTGTAAAATTTCATGTATTCTCTAAAATAAAAGCTTGACGCCCATGGCAAGACGCTCTAAATATGCCTGGCAGTCAATGGGTTAAACCGTTTGAATCCCAAAGGGGTATTGAAAAAAAAACCGTCGAAAAATCGCGAACAGCGCAACCGCGCTTTCTCTAAACGAGTACGAAAAAACCCAGGCGGCGCGATAGCGATTGTCTCAACACTAAAACTACCAAAGCGGTCAAAATGACCGGCGTGTAATTTCTTACAGAAATTATATAAATTCACACGATTCAATTTGAGGAACTTCTCGTGATCTTGTGTGAAAAATATACGTGAAGATTTATTCTCCTTACGTTATGTATTTTTTTAGAATACCTATCAGTTGTATTTCTTTGAGTACAAATAGGTCTCCTTTAATCGTCGGTAGATTCAGTGTTAATCCATTGCGAAGAAAAAAATAAGTGTTACTCTCCATTTAAATTGTTCGTAACACAAAAAATATTTCTAATTTGTAATTCGTTATTTTATGAAATACATCTGTATTATTATATACGCGTACTGTAAGTTTATAAATATTTCAAGTTTTGTTCGATAAAAATTATTGACAAGATAACAATGAAATACAAAATGTTTTACTTGTATTATTTACATTTAAAAAGGGAGCTGTGCGATGTACGTGCGTCAATAAATCGACGCAAAATCTGAAGAGCGCGATCGCGCTGCTTGGGACTCAAACGGTTAATTAATACGTTTCTTTTAATATATCTTTTCTTTACGACGTTTTGATAGAAAGTGACTATTGTGACTTAAGAAGGAAAAAAAAGATGGCGGCTCCGCATCGATAGAATAGGAACCTCATCGATAAAGTGCATATGTTGTAATATCTTAAGAGAAAGACTGAATTAGTACAGAAAAGAGTAGCATACAGAAATTGACAAAACTAAACTATTTTCTTTTTATAACCGAGAGAAATTTGTTTACTCAAAGAATTAATAGTCGATAAATTTGATATATATTAACACTTTACCAACCAGGAGCCTATTAACACTAGAACTACCGGCGATTAAAGTAGAGTTATTTGTAGCAAAGAAATCAAAATGATAGGTATTTGGAAAAATACCTATAATAAGGGTAACGATTCTTTATGCATATTTTTTACAAAAAATTGCGGAAAATCCTCAAAAATTCATTATTGTAAATTTCTAAAATTTCTATAAGAAATTATGAACAAGTCGTTTTGACTTGTTCGGTAGTTCTAGTGTTAATCGGCTTTTTGCAACCAACGCTCAGCGACTGGGAGCCTATTAATCGGCTTTTTACAGCCAACGTTTATCTACCGCTTGCTGCTTAATACTAACATTGTGAAAATTAAAAACTTTATTCAATTTAATTACCCTACAATAAGAGAAACGATATACCAAGCACTCTCACGAATTTCGATTTAAAAACAGAGTTGCAAGAATAAGAGCTTATATTTTCGCACGATAGCCAAAACCGAGCCGGTGTTAGCGATGTATCCGCGCTCGAATGAATCGGTCGGTAAAGTGTTAAGAGATTCGCAACGGGGAGGGTTTAATGTCGCGTTTGACCCGAGTCTGAAGGAATTTCGTGTGGTTTTTCGTAATGGATTGATATTTGTCAACTAAATTTTAAGAAAACTCGAAAACTCGTTTCTATTTTACACTTTTTGACTTGTAATTATCTGTTGTTTTCAACTGCACAGCTTGTGGCGATAATCTCGAAATAAAAGTAGCTAGTTGGTGAGAATAATTGCTTTATCAGTAGATATTCTTTCTCTTAATATTTTAGATGTAACGAAGCAACAATTAAATAACAAAATCATAAATTGCATTCTGCCAAAAATAAGCAAGTATCCGGATACTTTTGAGCGGTAGTGTAAAGTGTAATAAATAACAGTAATGAAGATAGTAGTATCAAGTAATTGGTCCACAAGAATTAAAATAAACAAAGATATTTAGAATCGTGTTACCTTAGAAAGTTAATCAGCGAAAAATTTTCAAAATAAAAGTACAGAAAACTGCTGCTAATATCTATAGTATTAATTTTAAACTAATAAGAAAATTAACAGAAAATTTGATGTAGTTATAAACTTTTGACCGGGAGTGTAGTTGAAAAAAAAATATCATGCTCAAAAATAGGTTTACAGGAATAGTACGATTTGAATTAAAAAATTGCTGTACTATAAAAAAATATAAATTGACGCACGTTCGTTTTTGTCTGGTCTTTATACGCTTATGATCTATTTTGCAAGAATAAGTAGAAACAGGATTTGACTCTGTTTGATGCTTTAGTTAGTAGGTTTATTAATTTGCAGAATTAGGTGAATGTTAGAGGAAATTAAATTAGCCAGTTTAACCGGTTTATGAATTTTAATAAGAAAATGACGTGGATTCGAAAATGTTGTGTTGTGATTGGATTATAGTGTTACAGTTATGCTCGTGATAATTAGATTTCATAGATTTTATAGTCAATTTATTGAATTTGTAATTTTTTAAATCGTTAATTGAATTTCTTCTGGTTTATTGTTTCGGTTAAAAGTTATTAGATAGGTTGCGATATTTTTAAGTCATACGAATGGTTGTTTATTTATAGCAAACGAAATGTTACAAGCCATAAAACGGAATGCATTTGGAAGCGATAGAAAGATAGGATAATCGATGAAATTGCTTTGATAATCATTATTGAAAGATAACGGTTGAAATAGCGGTGACCTGATATTCGCACCGGAATAACTTTTACCCTTTCCATGCAATTGTAACTCGCTGTGTCCACTCTACTGACCTACATATATTGCACGTATGTGAAATATAAGTAGACTCTCTGTAAGCAACGATTTTTTTTGAGAACAAATAAGTTTTGTTGGAGCAAGAAAAATATAGTAAAAACAAAAGCTGTTACAGAGACATTTTGTGCTTAAAAAAGTAGTTCGAAATATAAATCAGCGTTGTCAATGAGGAAAAACGAGAGAAAATAATTATGAACAAAAATAGGTTTCTCAAAAAATTAGAACTTTTTTCATAATTTAATTATTTAAAGGAATATTCTGAAAAATCTTTTATTCTATTAATCTCTTTACTTAATAGTTATAAGCTTACCAATTAATAAAAGTATTTTTTACAAGCATACAATTTAAAATAAATGTGATAAAAAGAGAAAATTAGAACTTCTTTCATAATATAATTATTTAAACGAATATCCTGAAAAATTTTTTATTCTATTAATCTCTTTACTAATAATTGGTAAGATTACTAATTAATCAAAGTATTTTTTAAAAGCATACAATTTAAAATAGATCTGATAAAAAGAGAAAATTAGAACTTCTTTCACAATATAATTATTTAAACGAATATTCTGAAAAATATTTTATTCTATTAATCTCTTTACCAATAATTATGAGCTTACCAATTGTTCAAAGTTCTCAAAAATATACAACAAAGAAAACAAAGACAGAAATACGACACAAAAAAACTTTAATTCTCCAAAAACATTTTTTCCACAGACTGAGTCGCAAATAACCCAACTTAGCGGTTAACGCGACTTTAAATAAACAGTTAAAAAAAAGGAACAAAAAAAAAAGCCAGATCTTTCACGATACAATTATTTAAACGTAAGTAAGAAAGAAAATTGGAATTTTTTAAATTTCTTTGTTCGTCCTTACGCCTGTGATAAATACACAAAATAATTTCTTGCTATCTGAATGTTTGTGTGAAAAACTCTGTGGTAACAATTTTGCAATAATATATCTATAAGGAACAAGGCTAAACTTAAGGAGGTCTGATTTCCAGTTGATCCTTATCAAAATCTAATTAAAGTGTAAATGCAAGAGCAACTTCTATTATTAAAAAAAAAAAAAAAAAGAAAAAACGGTTACGACAAGAAACAAACGCGTCGTGCAAGCATCGATGTACATTTTGTATAGATTTTGTCGAGAACCATTGGAAACGCAGCTAGAAGTATCCTTCACGCATAATTGTGCCAACTTTCATCGAGCCGCCGTTGCAACGTTCGCGGATGAGTATAATTGAGATTCTTACCAGACTGGCTTCACCATCTTTGATTCTTAATTAAAATTTCTTTTGTGAAATGATTTCCGTTTTTATTCGATACTTCTTATTACACTCTGTATTACAAATATCGTATTTATTATACGTTATTTATTATACAGGTTCAGTTATATGAAACAGTGTTTGATTATATGTAATTTTAAAATCGCGGTACGTTGGCGAAATGTTTATGCATTGAAAAAGAGAGGAAGCGTAATTTTTTAGTTACAATTATAGTGTATAAAAATTGTGGATAAGTAAAATGTAGATCTGTTCGTTTATCTTTTGGTTTATTTAATATTTATTGCTGTGTAATTACAGTTTTGATATGTTGATCAATATTATATATTCATGTAATTTTGTTCAACGGTAGTTTAGGAGTTTAGGAAGAGAAAAAAATAATATTAGGAATAAAAGAAATTCTGTAAACTTTAAAGAGAGTATTCAGTGAGTGGTGGTACGGCTTTAATAGGGGTGATACTATCTGACGAAAGAAATAAAAAATGTGGAATAAAATTTCTTCGTTTGAAGCCTCATTTTTTAGAAAATTGCGTGTTTGTATGATGATTAATATATTTATAGAATTTTATTAATGGGTATTTGGGAGTTTTGGAATAGAAAAAAATAATATTAGGGATAAATGAAATTCTGTATATTTTATAGAAAGTATTCAGTCATGGTTGTACAACTATAATAGGGGTGATCCTATCTGACGAAAGAAATAAAAAATCTTAAATAAAATTTCTTCGTTTGAAGCCTCATTTTTTAGAAAATTGAGTGTTTGTATGATGATTAATATATTTATGGAATTTTATTAATGGGTATTTGAGAGTTTTGGAGGGGAAAAAAATAATATTAGGAGTAAAAGAAATTCTGTGTACTTTATAGAGTGTATTCCATAAGTGGTTGTACAACTATAATACGGTTGATCCTATCTGACGAAAGAAATAAAAAATCTGAAATAAAATTTCTTCGTTTGAAGCTTCATTTTTGAGAAAATTAAGTGTTTGCATGGTGATTAATATTTTTTATAGAATTTTGTTTATGGGTAGTTTAGGAATTGTGGAGGATATAAAAATAATATTAGGAATAAAAGAAATGTTGTGTATTTTATGGAGAGTATTCAGTCATGGTTGTACAACTATAATAGGGGTGATACTATCTGAGGAAAGAAATAAAAAATCTGGAATAAAATTTCTTCGTTTGAAGCCTCATTTTTTTAGAAAATTAAGTTTGCACGATGAATTTTATCGTATGATTAACGCTAGAATTTTTACAATTTTTATAAATTTGCAATGATGCATTTTTAGTGATTTTCCGTAATTTTTTTTATAAAAAGTATGCATAGAGATTTGTTACCGTTATTGTAGGTACTCTTTCAAATACCTATCATTTTATTTTCTTTGGTACAAATAAGTCTACTTTAATCGCTGGTAGTTCTAGTGTTAAATATACTTCCTACTAAATAATTAATCCTTTTTGCTATAATAAATCGCATTTCCATTACTTAACGATATAAAAGGAATGCTATAGACAGAATACATATAATTTATTCAGTTCAAATAACTGCCATTAAAATCATGGCTGAGTTCAATAACATTCGTTTTATTCTTAAGTAATTAATATTCAAACCACCACCTAGCTCAGTGACTTCCGTTGTAGCTTCCTATATTTAGTATCTAAATCACGATGTAACTATAAAACAAATATCGATATACCAAGGCATAATCAAGAACAGAATAGATCGAGGCGAATCGGATCGAAATAAGAATTCAATCAAAAGAAAGATTTTTAAATTGAAATAAATGTTTTATCATCTAGCATCCCCTGTCTCGATTTCGTCCGAGATATTAACGT
>SMSQ01014171.1:6740-42060 GCA_019453375.1 Ctenoplectra terminalis | reverse complement strand
AAAAAAAAAAAAAAAGAAAATCTCCTTAAAAAAAGAAAATCTTAAAAACAGAAAATCTCCTTAAAAAAAGAAAATCTCTTAAACAAAAAAAAAAACTCCTAAACAAAAGAAGAACTCCTAAAAGATTAAACGTCTGCAGAGCAACCGACTCGGCGTTCGTCGCGTCATATTAATTGCATTACAACTAATTTACAGGCCACGACACGCTGGCCGTTCACCAAAAACGAAACAAAACGCTTCTCGACGTGGTTCACCAACGCAGACCCGCAAATTAGTACACCGCGTGCCGAGCAAAGTTGCCAAGCAGCTGAATCGCTCGTGCACGTGTGTGGCCAAAGATGCCACGAAGGAAATGGAACGCGGCACAATTCTATGCGCGAAATTTATTTTGTTAAATCAACAGGTTGTTCGTCGCACGCTGGTTGTTGTTCCGTGTGTTCCTGACGTTAATTATGTGAAACGAACCGGAATTTTGCCGTTTTCTTGAATTGCTTTGAGAATAGCTCTGTACGGTACATGTTAAACTTTCCACCTTTCTGAAGCTTGAACTTAAAAAAAATTGTTCCGGTGTGAAGGAATTGTAAAAACAGTATTCGAATATTTTTTAATTTTACAGTTAACGATTTTTATAAATACGAAATAACGAAGTTAGTCGATTATTGGGAAACATATGTATATTGAGTTTCTGTAAAAATTATTTTAATTACGGTGCTTTGGAGAAACTAGCTACAATTGTGGTTTGATGTAAAAAAAAATCAGTAACTGAATATTTGATGTTAATATAAAAGCCGTATTCGGAGAATTTTTTAATTCCAGAGCTGACGATTTTTATAAATACGAAATAATGAAGTTGGTCAATTATTGGGAAATATATATTGAGTTTCTGTTAAAATTATTTTAATTACGGTGCTTTGGAGAAACTAGGTGCAATTGAATCGATTTAAACAAAAATCAGTATCTGAATATTTGATGTTAATATGGAATAATATTCTTTGACCATATATCTTTTGAAGGAAGTATTACTAAATTAGCAACGTTATTTAAACATAGGAAATACATCGCGAAAAAAGACCATACGATTCCATAAGAGCTCATAATTAATTTAACAAGGTATAATAAAAAAGCACACAAATTGAACAAACACGTCTGCATCCTCGACTCAAATTATCCTAACTAGTATATACCGTTAAGAGAAACATGTACTGCAAAACTAAAGTAAATTCTTCTTTAAATAATAGAGGAAGTCTTAAGCTAAATCTTCCCATTAGCGACCAACTGTTTATTTGATTTTATTTAAAGTAACAGATAAATCGATATGTTCCTCCAAACATTATGCTTAAAAATATCTTCCTCTTTTTTGCCTTACAATTTTTTCAACATCCGTACATGTTAGCATTACCTGTTTCCTGCTTTAACACCGTGTCGAATGCAAATCATCGAATATACGTATTTTGCATTTGCTAATTTCCAATCTTGCAAATTCAAATTACAGTTAAAGTTAAAATTACACTTTATCATAAATATAGCGCGCCTTAACCCTTTATTCGCCATGTGCCATGCGACTTCAGAGTTACATACTCGTGTATTTATATTTAAAAAAATTTATTTCATTTAGTTATCACTGTGCTATTAAATTTTGTTACCGTGTTAGTGTAACGATACCACCTATAGCAATTATTATTTAAAAAATTTTGCGATCAAAGTAAAATACTATTATCATTTGTTAAAATAATAAAATAATCGTTTGATAAAATGACTAATAATCATTTCTTAAAATTTGTGAATAGAGATTTTCTACAGCGCTGAATTATTTTTATTTTCAATTATATGTGTTGTATCATAATTCATTACACAATATACCTACATTTTAATATCCGTATTTGTGTTATGTTAATAAAAACTGTATCGATCTGTGTACCAATAACACTCTTGGTACCGTAGTGAAAGGGTTAAACAACGTTATTAACATTAAATTTCGCAGTAATACTTTTAAACAAGAAAAGAAAAAGAATAATAATCATCTTAATAATTACAATAATAATCCTAATAATCTTAATAATAATAATAATAATCCTAATAATCCTAATAATAATAATAATAATAATAATTCTAATAATCCTAATAATAATAATAATAATAATAATCCTAATAATCCTAATAATCCTAATAATAATAATAATAATAATCCTAATAATCCTAATAATAATAATAATATTAATAATCCTAATAATCCTAATAATAATAATAATAATAATAATAATAATCCTAATAATCCTAATAATAATAATAATAATAATCCTTAATAATCCTAATAATCCTTAATAATCCTAATAATCCTTAATAATCCTAATAATAACCTTTGCTTTCAATAAAATGTTAATAAAAACAATTTATTTTACCTACAATTATATTTACGGAAAGAAATTAATAGTAGACGAAGCCACTTCAAGTCCAACGTGTAATAACTGAAATTACTGGACAGTAATAGGGACGTAAGGCGGACAGTAAAAGGCACAAATAGGACAATAATGGGTACATCCGACCGAACGTCATTTCCACTAATAATTTCCTTCCAAACGTTCACGTTATAATTATCGGTGTTTTATTTAGAAAACTAGAAACTCTCCTTTAAATACCTTCATACATTAATCCTTTGCAATCCTACGTCGAGCTGGACTCGACGTTCCATCCTGCACCGTTCCTTTTATAATATAAAGCACATTCTGTTACAGCGTGGGCAAAAATGTTTAACACGAAAGAAACAACTTTCAGAGAATGTCCGCTTCGCACGCAGACTTAACAGCGAATAAATATTTGGAAAAACGGATGCTGAATTTACAGTTTTAACCATTTGCGCTACGATTTAATTTTCGGTTGCCGCGCTCTACAATATAACACGCGGTAAGGTGTTACATTGACGCCGTACCGCGTCTGCGAGCGCAAACCTTTAACACGATAAACGCCACGCTGGTCCCTGCGGACCGACGCTGAAATTTCCGTTTAGGCGTTGTTGGTTTCTGAGAACTGGCAGTATCAATTTAAAAAAATAATATCTTATAATTCATTAATGGATTCTATTAAATCACATTAAATAAAGATACCACTTTCCTTTGCAGGCCTTTACAATTTTCATCTTAAATTCTTAACGATTTTGCGATCAAATGTTTTTCAATTAGTATCGCACCACACTGCCTAACGGAAAGTCTACCAAAATCGGCGTTGTTGGTTTCCGAGGACCCACAGTACCACTTTCAAAAAATTGTAATTCATTAACGAGTTCTATTAAATCACATTAAACAAAGATACCACTTTCCTCTGCAGGCCTCTACAATTTTCTTCTTAAATTCTTAACAATTTTGCATCGGACACAGCATGCCTCCCACCCCCTTGGCGACGACACGCCTAACGAGGGTGTCTAATACTTAAGCACTGTCACTGTTACTATTAAGTAGAAATGAGAAGATGAGAATCAGATAAGAACATTGAACATTGAACTTGTGACTTTGAATTAGAACTTTAACCCTTTGCACTCCGAACTCCCTTTGCACTTTGTCGCAGAAATATGCATTTACGGACCTTTATATTATATAATATAGTTTTCGTAAAACCTGCAGACACTTTATTTATATATCTTAGTAATTGTACCATATTTTGATTTGATTTCTTGTGCCATTTCAACAGAACACTTCAGGGAAACATGGATTTCTCAAAAAGTTGTGCTGGAATAAGTTGATTCCCCGTAATCACTAATAAACTTCATTGTCCCTGGGAGGGGACAACGGGGTGCAAAGGGTTAAGAATTAAACTTGAGGAGAATCGGGATTCAACGAACTAAGAACTAAGAACTAAGAACTGATTATTGAACATTGTACGCACCAGCACTGCGAACTATTGAACTGAACTTGTACGAACCGTTAAAGACAGTTAACGACTTAATTTATGGTACGGACGAACCCTAGCTATTTTTGAGAATGGTCATTTTCACATCTGGCATGTTATTAGTTTACGACCTAGAAACTGGCGAATATTTCGGTGTTTGTCGATTTCTGCTCAATAGCAAAGTGCCGTACCCTAAAACCTTACCAAGAACTGACGCACGTGTACTTCAGCTGCGACCTTCTGACACCGTCACATCTGCACTTACCTGACTTGGGACTGACATACGAACTCTGAGGGCGTGACATTGACCACCTCTCTTGACACCAGAATTTAGAACCGATTGGACATAGCATGCCTCCCACCCTCTTGGCGATGACACGCCTAACAAGGGTGTCTAATATTTAAGGACTGTCAAGATTAGAACTAGGAAGTATAAGATGAGAATTGAACTGTGAATAAGATTAGAATTGAACTGTGAACGGCATTAGAACTGAACTGTGAACTGCATGAGAATTGAATTGTGAACTGCATTAAGAACTGTATCTGAACGTGAACTGTACCAGGATCAACAAGTTAGAATTGTATTATCATTGAACAAGAACTGAACTAGAACTGTGAACTATTACATTGTGAACTTTGTCTTATCTGATACAAATATATTTATCTGTTTATTGTTATAAAACGTGTTGGCATCTTTGATGCTATATTATCGACTCCACGAACACTGTGGGAGTCAACAGGGACTGTCACTGTTACTATTAGCGGAGAACTTGAGATGAGATGAGACAAGAACATTGAACATTGAACTTGTGAATTAGAACTAGAACTGGAACTAGTGAATTATAATTGAACTAAGAATTAAGAACTGATTTTGTACGAACCGAACTCAATATACCACCTATATTTATTATTATAAAACGTGTTGGCAACTTGATGCTAAATAATCGACTCCGCGCAAACTGTGGGAGTCAACAAACCGCGATATTTCAAGCGAACTGGCTCCGCGGACCAATTGATCCGAGATTCGAAAAGAACCGGTCCAGGCTCTTCCTTCGATTTAATTAATTCCCTTTATCGTTCCGCGCAGGTTCGACTGTTAAAAGTGAGCAGGGCCGGTTGATCGAGGAGGAACTTGCGAGAAATGAAGAGATGAATTATCGAAGAAAATAACTGGACGAGGAAGAGGACACTGGCCGCCCGTTCGATTTCCCAGGAGAAAAAGCGCTACTCGAAACCGTAACGGATGGTCGATAAACGCTTACATACTCCTCGGCGTTTCGCCACGGCTCAGCCCCGAGGACTTGCCGCCCGGACGACGAAAGGGATGGAATTCCATTAGCGTTATCCCCTGAAATCGGCAGCGGCACGTCAGACACAGCAATCCAAATAATATTTTCTTAGCAGGGAAAGATCGATCCTGCAAACTTTCCACTACCGTTCGTCCCGTTTCCTTCTTCGATCCGGTGTCATTTTTACAGATTTTATCTACTCCATTGTTAGAGGGTCGATCACGGAGGACGTTGCGATAACCGGGATTCCTTCCGGAGTTTGATCTTCCGGTAATGAAATTCCTGAGACACCGAGGTACGAGGAGACGGGTAAACACAAAGGAGGCAATAAAATAAGTTCAACGAGGATGCGTGGACGGTTCTCTGGGACCGCGAAACGCGTTGAAATGTGGCAATCGATTGGGTGAAGGTAGTGATTGTGACGGGGATGCGATGGAACGCGTGAATCTTTTAATTTGTGAAATAAATGCGGAATTTCATCTACGTCGCGATGGGAAGAAGTTAGGGAAGAAGTTAACACGTTCACGACGGGTTATACCACCGGTGATACATTCTTGTTTGTTCCATGGTGCGGGATGAACCACCGGTGGTACATACAGAATTGTCCCATGGGGTGGGATGAGCCACTGGTGGTACACGAGCTATTTTCGCATCATAGCATTTATACAACTGATTACTGTAATTAATAAATTTATTATAACTTTATATACATAAAAGAATTATTTACTGTCGTGATCTGACAGAAGCAACAATGTGTGTTTTTATTTCGATTGTTTTATGCAGATGCTTGAAGTAGCATTATACATTGTGATATATTTTATTTTTTAAACCATTGTGGTTTATTAAACTTGAGACCTAGGTTTTACGAGGAGTCTCTCTCACACACACTAAGACATTCTCTATATACAAAAGTATTAATCAAAAACTTCGTCAGAGTTAAAATACCTATCTATACCTTCATAAAAAAAAATCTCCAAGATGCGTCGCGATGAGTTTCAATAGTTTTAACCCTCTATAAATGTTATCGAGAACAAAATTTCACAAGCCACCGATTTTATATTAACACAAATTCTTTTCTACCTAAGCGTGCTCTCGTTTGACTAAAAAAAAAAATTCCTAATAGCGATAAAAATGTGTGTTTAACATAAAACTGAAGACAATTCGCATATTGAAGATACCTTTTTCACAGTTTTCTCGAAATCAGAAAGTCTTTTAACACTAGAACTACCAACGATTAAAGTATACTTATTTCTACGGAAGAAATCGAACAGGAAGGTATATAAAATAATATTTAATGCAACTGGGACAAAGATTTATCTATATTTTTAACAAAAAATCGCGGAAAATCTGCCCAAAAGGCACCGTAATTAATTTATAAAATTTCCGTAAAAAATTACGAATGGGTCATTTTGACCACTTCGGTAGTTCTAGTGTTAAATAGGAAACGGTAACTAAATTTTACGCATGACGGATATGGTCGTCAAACATAGCTGACTGGTTAAAAGAGGGCTCGAACAATTAGTAGAATAATAAAAAATTATCCGACAAAAATAGAAGAAAAATTAAAAAAAAGATGTAAAAATATTACCTACTAATCCTGTAAAAGCATAAAGTACTAATTAAAACTGGAAAAACACGAAGGATCGCAGCAGGGTTGAAGTACAGATTGTTGCAACATTGCGATTACACAAATTATCTGCCTCTATCTCGCTTAATATCCACTCAATGGCTAATCAGTTATTCAAACACGAAAATAACACGGTCGTATTACCGCGAACCTTCGCGGCGCCGAGAGTTTCGTGCAATGCAATTTTAAAGAAATCAGCGCAGCGAAACGAGGAAAATGGAATTCTGTTTCCCCGAATATGTTAATAATTTCCGCGGTGTACGAGAATGGCTGAATACGCACCGATGAAAATATTATTCACGGAAATTGATTAACCGGTTGTATCGATGGATCGTGGAAAATTGGAAAACGAACGTTCCTCGAAATTAATAATTCCACCTTTCTGTTTCGATGAAACAAAAGAAAATTGTTGCACAAAGAAAATTGATCGTTATTCAAGCGAACTTCTATTCGCCTACGCGGTGCGGAGAAGACGCGTTGAAACGTCGCGTTCAATTACGAATGAATGGCGAACGAACAATAAATTGGCCTGTTGACTCCAGCTTTAATTAAAATGATTTAAGACGCCACCCTTGGCTTCCCTTAAGACACTGGATAAAAGAAACATTTACTGTTTCTGGGAATGACACTTTTATATAGTTGAAAAGTCTGTTGGCAGGTGCTCGGCCTTAAAAACCTCGCCGTCCCACAAAAGACATAAAATTCCATTAAAGTTATCTCGGTGAATTGGCTACTCGACGTCAACTACAGAACACGGTCCATTATTTCTCTTGTGAACGAATGAACATTTCTGCCACCTTGGACAAATTAACAATTGTTCAGTCCTTCGTTTTGTCGGGCAAAGATCTGTTGCATGCAGACGTTTTAGGGGGGAAAATAAAAAAAAATTCATAACTCTTGAACGTTAATTAAGGTCGAGGTAAAATTCATTACCGAACCGAGGATTTTTATGCGTATTTATATTTGTGAGAACAGAGTGGAAAAAAGGTAGGATCGTTTGGGTGTAGTTTAGATATTTTTGGATATTTTGAATATCTATTTTTGGGTATTATGTATCTATAAAGAGGAATAAGAAACTTGTGGGAGGTTTAATTAAACGTTATAATTAAAATTGTACGCGTGTTTTTCAATATCCTGCATTTATTAGCGTGGAGTATTTAAATTGAACTAATTGATCGTTACTTTAAGATTAAAATTTAATTTTCTAAATTCACGAAATTGAAAACGAAAACATTACGAAAAATATGTAATACGAGAGAGATAAATTTTTAAATACATTTTTTATAAAAAATCGCAGAAAATTTCTAAAAATGTATCACAGAAAATTTATAAAATTTAAACGTTTTAATCCGTTGTTTATTTTCTGTTACTTTTTAAATTTCTTTAACACTGCAACTATCGATGATTGAAGTATAATGTTCGAACGAAATAAAGTCGAAAGATATATGAAAAAATATGTAATGCAAGGGAGATAAACCTTCAAATACATTTTTTATAAAAAATATGAAATTTTCGCGGAAAATTTCTAAAAATGTATCACAGAAAATTTATGAAACTTCCATAGAAGACGTACGAATTGGTCATTTTTACCATTTTGATAGAGTGCTATATAAAAATAATATCTCTAGTCTACAAGTAAAAAGATTTCACAATATTTTTTTCAAAAATTTTCCCTTATCGAAAATTACTATAACTTTGAAGTATTACGATGTATTGGTTAAAATCAAATTCCATTATCATATTTCAGGTACTTCTCGTTTCATGTCGAAAATATTAAGAATGCCTTACCGATGCATTCAATTTGCATGCTAATAATGTATTGTAAACTAACAGCATATAAATATGCATAACGTTGGCCCATTATTGACCAGCTTCCAGAGCGTATGAATTATTACTACTAACCAGAAACTGAAAATGTAATAAAAAATTATTTGAAACTAAGGAATACTCGCACATTCGAAGAACGAAAGAAACATTTTCAACCCTAGAACTACCAATTCGTAATTTTTCATACAATTTTTATAAATTTACTATGACATATTTCTACACAGTTTCCGGAAATTTCAGTAAAAAATATAGAGAAAAATGCGTTACCCTTGCATAATTCATTTTTTCAGAACCACCGACGGTTAAAGCACACTTCTATCAATAAAAATCAAACCTTTAGATATTTAAAAAAATACAGAAGGTTAGAGATAAATCTTAATCTATATTTTTTAAAGAAAATCACAAAAAAATTCTAAAAAATACACCATAGTCGACAAATAGAATTTTTATAAGAAATTACAAACCGGTCGTTTTGATTCCTTTGGTAGCTTTAGTATTAACCCTTTGCACCCCTGCGTCGAGCCGAACTCGATATTCCACTTTGCTCCATTCCTTTCAACGTACCAAACGTACTCTTTTATATTAAAATTAAGTTTGATAGGAATTGTTACCGATTATAAAAATATTATATTAAGGAACTCTCAGTGAGCTTTTGAAAATAGTTTGTTAAAAACGACCCGGTTGAGTATAAAGTATAAAAAAAATATTAAAGTATTAAATGATATTAAGTATAACAATAACATAGATAAAATAGTGAATAAAAAATAATAGAGGTAAAATACTGAGTATAAACGCGCGAAGCGTTAATTTTAATATGATCTTACGATCTAAAATTGTTAAAAAAAGGCACCCATGTTTTACATGTGTTTGTGCAAACTCCACATCCCAAAAGAAAAACTGAAAATAACGGATTTTTCCTTACTGGCCTTTACTTTATGGTAATAAAGTATACATACTACTGTATAATCTATATAATATCTATGATCTATATAATAACTATATGGGATATTTTGCACGTTTCTCTTACGACTAAATAAGGAATGCGAATTTTTTTAATTTGTCGCTATCAAACGTTGCCAACGCGCCACCAATAACATAAACGATCCATTTGTTAAGAATGTTGTCATATATCATGAATTTATTATGATTTTGCTATTATATGCTTTGAATAATAAAAATACTCCCGTGGCGTCCTGAGCGAAACAATTGATTTCGGCGTGGCACTCAAAGTGTTAACACTAGGTTTACGGGCATCGATTGGATCATTTTAACACTAGAACTACCAAAGTGGTCAAAATGACCCATTCCTAATTTTTTACAGAAATTTTATTAATTGACTATGGCATCTCAGAGGCAATTTTCTGTGATTTTCTGTTAAAAATGTAGTCAAAGCTTTGTTTCCCTTGCATTGCGTATTTTTTTATATACCTTTCATTATGATTTTTTCGGTAGAAATAAGTATGCTTTAATCGTCGGTAGTTCTAGTGTTAATGGGTACATCGAAATACAAATTTTTTGTAATATCATTAGTTCGGTTTACTTCAAATTAATTGATTGCTATAAGCAGAGCTTTACGTGGTACAGTTTTCTATATAAATTTCATTTTGAGTTTATATTTTCCGCACGCACGATTGTTAAACCTAAGTACGAAATCTGAACCGAGTCAAATTGACGGGTTCCGTAAATCTAGTATTAACACGATATTTAACCCTGCTACGGTCCTTGCATTATTTTTGCCCACGTCGAATTTTTCTCTCGTTACAAAGTATCCTAATCTTGAGAAAAATACAAAACTATTGTGAATATGCAAATTTCCTTTTTTCAATTTTATGTTAAACACGCATTATAAAAATGAGGATTTTTTTTAGTCAAACGAGAGCACGCTTGTACAAAGGTTGATAAAGAATTAAATCGTCTATCATTTTAATTTCTTCGATAAAAATTGGTATGCTTTAATCGTCGATAGTTTCAGCGTTAAAGATCCACCTTTTCGAGGTTTCAATTATAAAGCACGGTGGGTTTGAAAGTTGATAAAATTCAACGGTAACTGCACGATCGATTTATCGCAACGGTAAGTTGCAGACAGCTCGAGCAGTGAATAAAACGTAATCAGAATATGATAATGTGCCAGAGGCTTGAACCAACTATGTAAAAGCCTTCAATTTCACTCGGACGCGATTACATTTCCCTGCAGCCAACCTCTATCAAAAAATTTTTTTTTCCAGATACAGACCATCATACCCGTCGCTCGAGGAAATTTCAGCCCGGATGAAGTTTCACGTTCAACAAAAATTCCGTCACGGAAAACAACGGGCACGAGTGTGCTATAGTAAACGCAGCGAATGCAAATTCTACTCTCTCTGCTTACTATTATGCGCTCTTTTTATTCCCGTTTAAAATTTCTCCCGCATTGTTATCACTCGTTTCAACAATGGCCCCATTCAACAAGCAGGATTTTCTTCGGCGTTCAAATTTCTTCAACACTTTTTTGTACCTGCTGCGCGAGTACCTGAGCATCTTGCGTGAATTTTATTGTATTTGATCGAATACCTCTTTAACCCTTTCGGTGCGAGCGTCGGATATATTCAGCATCCATCCGATGACCATGGTGTTACTTGTATAATTAATAGAATTTTTAGGAAAAAAAAATGAAAAAAGAAATTCATAACTCTTGAACGTTAATTAACCGATTCACTGCCAAGAACGAGTATACTCGTCTTTGGCAGGGTGTCATGCATTGCCAAGACGAGTATACTCGTCCTACTTTAACACTAAACCTAATTGTACCCTGAGAAATAAAAATGATAGGTGTTTTAAAAAAATACCTAACGTAAGAAAAACGAATATTTATCTACATTTTTTTACAGAAAATCACGAAAAATCTCTCAAATTGCATTATTGTAAATTTATAGAGTTTCTACGAGAAATTACACGCCGGTCATTTTGACCGCTTTGGTGGGTTTAGTGTCAAATATGTTATAACATGCGGGCTTTTGAATTAGCAATTTTTTTCTGGCCACAAACATAAATATAGAAATGTAAAAAACTTGAAAAAATACTACTACTTGCAAATGATTGTGTATGATAATACATGTGCTCTTACCAAGAAATAACAGAGCTTCGGTAAACAATAACACTTAAAATACAAATGGCAATGAGAATGACTTCGTATAATTTAGGCTTGGCAGCGAATGGGTTAAGACGGCAAGCCTCGCCGCGGCTATAGAAGTACAGTGTTTGGCTCCCACAGAGTTCGTGGAGCCGTATATGTAGCAAAAAACAATTTGCCAAAACAATAACAATACTTTATTAAATATATTTAGGTATACGACACAACTTAGCAGATATCACTGTCTAATGTCCAAAATGAGAGTCCAAATGTAATAACGTTCTTAACGTCCTATGTCCGAATGTAATAATCAAATGTCCAAAAGTAACGTAGCAACGTCACTCTTAATGTCCTGATCCAAATATAATAATAATAATAATGATGTCCGAAGGTATCCTATCCTTATATCTAAATTCTGTCCGTCCAGGGGTGTGTCCTTGAAGCTAATTCTTGTAGTGGGAAAATTGTCTTGTCCAATCTGTGTCCGTTTCTGTAGTTGGGGCGTTTTCTACAAGTAGTCCTAGGGTGGTGGAAAGATTTTGGTAAATCCGGTAAAGTCAAAAGGTGGCCACGTGTGCGTCAAGTCCGTAGTCCGAGTGGTAAAGATTATGATACGTCAATTGCTATTGAGCGGAGAGGCCGAAGGCTCAGGTAGTAACTAAGGTTTCGACGGTTCTCCTGGTAATTAAATTACTGGCATGCAAAAAACGGTAAAATTAACAAGTCCTCAAAAATAGCAGCTGGCGTGTCCGTATCATAAACTTGTGTCAGTCCGTTGTCCTTAACATACAGTGTTGTACAAAGGTTTTTGCAATTTTCTTATCGCGTTACAGCGAAACCGTGTTGTAGAAGGGTTCCTGCAATTTATGAATCGTGTTATAAGATGCTATAGATGTTATAAGATATGTAAGAGTCAGGCACTACCTGCGACGGGACGGCGCCAGTAGATGGGCCTCTCAAGTGGTGGTGTGAATGTATTTATGGTTGCGAGTGAGAATGATCCGGGTATGTTTGGAAAAGTGTGACCGTGGACGAATCTTGGGTGGTCGAAAGAATGCTAGCGAAGAGTGGCTGAGTTATGTCAAGTGTATGTTTGAAACAGAGAAACTGGGCCGTGGGAATGAAGTTTACGTGACTGCGTGATTGGAAGGGATGAATGCGAAGATTTTGAGTACGAGTGAAAAAGGAATATATGTGGAAAAAAGATAGAGCGATTGAGGGATGTACATTTAAGCGAGTGAATGTTCGGGGCGCGAGAGATTGTGTGGCAAGAGGGCAGTGAGGAAAGAGAGCAGCGAGGAGAGAGAGTGTTAAGAGTATTGTTGAGTAGTGTTAAAACTTCAGTAGTTATTATTATTATTATTATTATTGTTGTTTATTTAAATAAAACCAAATAATTCCCACGCGCCACAGAGCTCGATCATTCTGACAGAGACTTCAGAAAGTGTCAGTGTCTTCCGTGACTTCCGTTCTTCCGTAACTTCCGTATTCTTCCGTTTTCTTCCGCTTTACTTCCGTCTCTCTCTCTCTCTTTTCCTCTCCCTTACAGATCTGTGTTTTTTAAAATCAAAATATCAAAATGGGAAATCTCTCCGATCGGTCGAGCATCGACTTTCTTCGAAATAGGTAGATCTCCCCGATCGGTCGGCAAAGTGTTAAAATTACGCCTTTCTCGCGCCTCGCGCATTAAAGAGATCTACGAACTGGGACACAGTGTACGAGCCTGGTGTACGAATCAGCTCCGGTGTCTCGTTTTGTTCTCGGTTAGTACGAGCGAGAAGTTATGTGTGTCGTGGCCGAGAGTTCGTGCTCTCTGACTCTCGGCTAGCAGCTCGGAAAGGGAGGAGAGACGGTGATGTATGTTCGCAAGTTGAATGAAGATGGCTGATCTGTGGCCGAGGTTTCGCCCGCTTCCGATAGGATAACTCGCTGAATGTTATCCCGACGGGATTCCCGAAAGGCTCTTTCCCGGATACCGCGCAGCAAGTTGGGCGAAAAATTTTTGAATGGGTCGCTGTAAAGCTGATTTTGAAGTATTAGGCAGCCGATTGAAGTGGCTCCGCCCGGATTCCCGGCTATTCCGGAAAATAAGATCGAGAAAACCAGCCTTTGTGACTGTTTCTCAATGAGGATCGACGAGGAGGGCTTTCCGCGCCGATTCGACGTATTCGGCGAGTTTCTCGCTAAGGGAACGCGTTTGTTCTTCAACATTTTTCACGATTTTTCGTTCTAACGAGCAATTTATTTGGAGCAAGTGTCAACACGTTAAACGCCACGCTGATTTTGGTCGACTTTCCGTTATGCTGTGTGCTGTGATACTAATTCTCTGACTGCCACGCGCATTTTAGGTAGTTTGCCCATGGCGCCAACATGAATTTCTTATTATGCGATGTACATTATGTTGAACAAAATAATATCTACATTTTTCTTGTACTAATAAAATTATTTTTCCATGTTCTGTACGGCATTAATTTCTTCGAACCATTATAGTAAAGTGGTATCATTTGAAAATTTATCAGTATCGATATTTACTCTAATTATGTATTTTACTATTGGTCGCGTCGCCGGTCACCGGTGGCTCCCATGGCAGTCAATCTGTTAAGCGATTTTAAGCCTTATCAATTGTTTTCGCCGAACGCATATTTGGGTTTCTCGGCCAAATTGATGGTTTCCGCAGAACACATATATGCGGCGGTAGTCCGCAAAAGGCTAATCAAAATGATCCTTTACGTGCTGATCATAAGAGAAGATCAATAAACTTTGAATTATCTTTTTATAAATTTTAATTTTCAAAGAAAAAAACAATTTAATGTTTATTTTTTCTTATTTACAATCACAATTAATATTGTTTCTTTATAATACGAAAAGAATTATTAAAGTTGATTGATATTTGTCTAAACGAGAGTGTTTTATTTGACAACATCAAGTCAAAATATGTCCCGCAGTTTTCGTGAGTTCTTGCAAGAATTGCTTAGCAGTCAAACGGTTAAGATGAAAACTAGTATTGAACAGGACGAGATGAGATAAGAACATTGAACATTGAACTAGAATCAGAACTGGTGAATAAGATAAGGAATTGAACTAAGAACAAAGAAATGAGAATTAAGAACTAAGAATTAATCATTAACTATTGAACATTGTACGCATCAGCACTGTGAACTACTGAACCGAACTTGTACGAACCGAATTCAATATATCACCTATATTTATTGTTATAAAACGTGTTGGCATCTTGATGCTCAATAATCGACTTCACGCAAACTGTGGGAGTCAACAATATTCGTGTACAGTAAGTGTCGTTTAATGTTGCTTTTAATTATACATAATTGATATGTTGTTATGTATAATATACAATTGGACACTTGGTGTGCAAGAATGTAATACAATTCAGAAGATACGATCATTTTTGTAAGAATATTTATTTAATTTTAAGGACACTAATTGTCACGCGTATAATAAGCGTAAAGTATTCTGTGATAAATCAAATTTTTATGTTCGAAGCTGCGTTGTTAAAATTATTGTCGGCTAATTAAGTTGATCAGAATTTAGATTAACATAGAATATAACAGGCACGAGACAGAATACAATTTTCTTTACTGCTTTCGTATATTTTCTATTAAATCCTATTCATATTCAGTGATTAAGAAAGATATCGATGAGATGCAAATTAAATCACCGGATACTTTTATACAAAACAAATTTCATTTATATCCTGGATTGGTTTTGATTAGTATTCATAAATGCAGAAATTTCATTCTCGATTGTTTGAGGTAGGAGAAATATTTACGCATCGAGTGCTTTTACGAGCACATAAATAGGTGATATAAAATTTACAAGAATAAAACTCTGTTTGATGGAAAGGCAATATAAATTGACTGACAGTTGAATCGCAAATATAATAAGCATCAAATTGATTAATATATACGTATTTCGTAATATCGTAGAGTAATTGCAGCGAACGTGAGACCCCGATTATGCTTGATTAAATGTCAAATGCAGAATAAACGAGAAAAATTAATAAGTTACATATTTTTTTTGTCTTTCTAAGACAATCTAAGCAAATAAATGACATTAATAGCTCCAGAATATTCATAGCTCAGCACATTTTGTTGAACTGCTCTAGATTCTCAACTGTTAGAAATAGTTTCAACATCAAAACAGACATGAAATCTAAACAAAATTACTTAAATTACTCTGATAACATCCATAAGTTGTTACAGTTTTTTCAAGCAAATAAATCAACTAAATTCACTGTAAGCAAACATGTACATTCTACTTTTAAAACATTGTTAGATTGTAAGAGTCATAGATGTACCGTGTAATGGTCACTAATTGCTCTGTTGTTAATGTGACCGCTTTAGAATAAACTCAAAATAAAAATAATAATGATAAATATTCATGGATCCTTTGCGAACTTCGTTTTAGCTTCGCCATGCGACTCAAGAGTTACGTACCGATGTATTTATATTTTTAAAAATTAGTAAACTAGTCCTTGTAACTTCTCAAAAAAATTCAAGTCGTTTGGTTCAATTTTTATTATTTTAATGAGTGTACGATTTTGAGTGTCTCGTTTTCGGTGCCTTTACTCTAGAACCTCGTTTCAAAACCTTATTCCAATTCTTGCATTTTATCAATGGTATCATTTAAGAAATGAAAATTATGACAGAGGATGTTGTAACTGTGACAATGGAAGTATGTTTGCATTACGAGACACTAACACGAATGTCTATCATTAACCTTTTATGGCACCATGCGACTCAAAAGTTGCATATTGATGTATCTATATTTTTAAAAATTAGTAGACTAATCTTTCTAAAATCTCAAAAAAACTCAAGTCGTCTGGTTCAATTTAAAAAAAGTTATATGCCACTCAAGAGTTACATTCTGATGTATTTTTAAAAATTAATAAACTAATCTTTCTAACATCTCAAAAATACTCAAGTCGTATAGTTCAATTTTTAAAAAGTTAGATGCGACTCAAGAGTTATATACCTATGTATCTATATTTTTTAAAATTGGCAAACTGATCTTTCTAACATCTCAAAAAAACTCAAGTCCTCTGGTTCAATTTTAAAAAAGTTAGATGCGACTTACGAGTTAAATACTGACGTATCTATATTTTTTAAAATTAGTGAACTAATCCTTCTAATATCACAAAAATACTCAAGTCGTCTGGTTCGATTTTTAAAAAGTTAGATGCGACTCAAGAGAAATATACTAACGTATCTATATTTTTAAAAATTAGTAAACTAGTCTTTCTAACATCTCAAAAATACTCAAGTCGTATAGTTCAATTTTTAAAAAGTTAGATGCGACTCAAGAGTTATATACCGATGTATCTATATTTTTTAAAATTAGCAAACTGATCTTTCTAACTTCTAAAAAAAACTCAAGTCCTCTGGTTCAATTTTAAAAAAGTTAGATGCGACTTACGAGTTAAATACTGACGTATCTATATTTTTAAAAATTAGTGAACTAATCCTTCTAATATCACAAAAATACTCAAGTCGTCTGGTTCGATTTAAAAAAAGTTAGATGCGACTCAAGAGTTACATACTGACGTATCTATATTTTATAAAATTAGTAAACTAATGCTAACTTCTAAAACAAACTCAAGTCGTCTGGTTCAATTTTAAAAAAGTTATTCCGTTTTAATGGCTGTACGATTTTTAGTGTATCGTATTTAATACCTTTACCATTTAATACCTACTATTTTGAAATCCGTTATCCGCTATCATTTCAAATCAAGTTCTTCTTTATTCCAAACAAATACAATTTTCGAATTAAAAAATTTAACCTGCATTTCTGATACGATAAAACGAGAAGCGAAAGATATCGTGGAGAGAAATTACAAACGGGTATTTCTCTCGTCGCCATTTGTCGAAGGGAATGTTTCTGAAGGGAAAGGGATGGTAGACGTAGAATCGAGGAAATCATAACGACCGAATTTCGCGTGTCCGCGTTACATACGTATCGCCATTCCGCGACAATAAAGCTATTCGAGACGTCGAGCTGAAGAAATTTCACGAACGCGTTCATACCACGGGAAAGTTTTGAAATCGATCCAAGAGAAGAGCAGAGGCACGAGGAGATAAATGCGTGTGTCTTGGAAAATCGACGACGATGTATGTTCGTAAGTTGAATGAGAATTTGCGGCCTCTGCGTTGGAAGTTGGAATCCGGTAGAATCGGTTACTGAATATTTTCCCCGGTGAAAGAAAATCCTGTGTCTTAAATTGTGTCGCCTGGGATCTACGCAAGAAATACGAGTGAAATTCAAATTTTTAGATCCCGTTCTGCCAGTGCCTTACCGGTAACATAAATCATTTATAGCGTTTGATAACATTGATATTTTCAACCCCTTTTCTCTTACATTTTTATAAAAACTAAACAGCATTTCATCTGTACACATTAGACACGTGTTATCTAACGAGAAACGTTACGGAGTTGACGCACGCTTATTTTGATGAAATTTTCATATGATGTACAGGGTGTTGAAAAAACAGTATTCAATATTTATATTGTATACAGAACACACTGTGCTGAGTAAAAAAGCCTTAGTAAACATAAGTTGAAAGATGAACCATTTTTGTTGAAAACCGTATTTGAAGGTTTATCTCCCTTGCATTACATATTTTTTCATATACCTTTCGACTTAATTTTTTTGGTTTGAACAAGTGTACCTCATTCATTGATAGTTTCAGTGTCAAAAAATTTTTAAAGTAAAAGAAAATAAACAACGAGTTAAAACATTCAAATTTTATAAATTTTCTGTGATACATTTTTATAAATTTTCCGCGATTTTTTATAAAAAATGTATTTAAAAATTTTTCTCTCTTGTATTACATATTTTTTGTAATGTTTTCGTTTTCAATTTCGTGAGTTTAGAAAATATTCAAATTTTAATCTTAAAGTAACGATCAATTAGTTCAATTTAAATACTCCACGCTAATAAATGCAGGATATTGAAAAACACGCGTACAATTTTAATTATAACGTTTAATTAAATCTCCCGCAAGTTTCTTATCTTTCTTTATCGATACATAATATACAAAAATAAATATTCAAAATATCCGAAAATATCTAAAATATACCCAAACAATCCTACTTCCTTCCATTCTGTTCTCACAAATACAAATATGCGTAAAAATCCTCGGTTCGGTAATGAATTTTATCTCGACCTTAACCGATTCGCTGCCAAGCCTAAATTATATGAAGTCATTCCCATTGCCATTTAAATTTGTAAAAGATCATTCTCTTCGGATCTTCAAGAAATAAAGTATAATTTTTGTAAAAAATTTTATTTATAGTATTTTTTCAAGTTTTTTACATTTCTATATTTATGTTTGTGGCCAGAAAAAATTTGCTAATTCAAAAGCCTGCATGTTATAACATATTAACGACGGCTTTGGCAGGGTGTCATGCATTGCCAAGACGAGTATACTCGTCCTTGGCAGCGAATGGGTTAATATACGATACGTATTCTTTTCGGCAACGAAAGAAGACTGTTTATGCGTCGCTGCGTCGACCGTACTTAGCGACGATTAAACGACGCGGCGAATTGAAGTTAACCCTTTGTCCTATAACCACGAGTCACACTCGTGGGGCCGATTCGGGATAAAATACAATAAAAACGCACGATATTTATGATAAAGTAATTTAACTGTAATTTCAATTTACGATATTGAAAATCAGCAGATACAAAATACGTGTAATATTTCGATACTTTGCATTTGACAGAGTGTCAAAGACGCGAATAACTATCGCTGATATGTACGAAGATTGAAGAAATCGTAAGCCAAGGGGTTGAGAAGAAGCTCCGAGGTACAGAACCAGGATTACTTGATTAGAACGTTTACCAAAAGAGATCTCTCGTTGAATTTCTGTATAGAAGAAGAGACGAAAACGAGGGAAATGTGCGCTCGATAACACGCGATCCTCGCACGACCGTGTGTATGCACGTCATCGAGGACGCGAGAGAGGCCATCGAGGGTGTATTCGGGGAGAGGACACTTCGAATTCAATCTAAATCAACCCAGTTTCATTGGGGTGCATCCTTCTTCGAAAAATTCACTACCACCGATTCGAATCGCGATTTCTGAAAAGCTGAGCTCTTTTCTGTCCTTTCTTTCTATTTTGTGGACCTTTTCGACGGTTCGTGTGAAGTCTTTGCTCGTGTCGATACAATTTTTGAAGTTCCAATTCTTTGCTGGATTACCGATGTTGAGTTTAGGAATATTTTTAATTTGCCAAACTTAACCCCTACACGTTTCTTGGAAACAGTTAAACGATGTTAGTTTTTTTTTATTTACTATACTAATATCTTAGAAAAAATTTCAAGTTTTTTTTACTTCATATTTTAAACAAATATATGAAATAAAAATATAAGCAGAACGAAATCAAACAGTTTACAGTATCTAGAAAAAGAAAATTGCCAAATTTTCACACAACCGTATTTTATAATAGTTAATTATGTATTTATTCAATCATAATGATAATATCTTATTAACCCAATGCACAGTAACAAATGGACCGCGTATTTTCACGCAGCTTCATATTTTTATGAATATAATTAAAACACAGAGACTATACTTTAAAAACATAAAATACATTATAATAATTAAAATAATTCCTATATAATTCTACGCACATTCACCAACGATCAATTAATCTGATTTTTATTTTATAGAAAGCAGTAGCTTTAAAGTTAAAAAAAATTATTGGAAATAATTTATCGAATTCAAACGTTGCGGAAACTAATTATTAAAAAAGAGAAGCTAGACAGACAATTGTTTTATATATTAAATACTGATAAAGAATTCTATATTTTGGGTTCGTTTATATATTTTTGCTTATTCTGTATATTTTATATATTTCTGTGGCTTAAAATTATCCACGAATGCATGAAGATCTACGGTGTAGAAATAAAGATTAAAATAGCTAATTTTCTTGTTTGAAAACACTGCGCTTAAATTTACGTAGAAAAATTACCAGCACGGTACACCGGAGAAATAAAGTGAAAAAGGAATCGTATTTCGTGGAATGTACCCGAAGTTCGATTCCACGGTTCCTAAAAGTATGAACTACCAAACATGAAGCTTGAATTCAGCCTGAAATAGAGCACGCAGCCCTAGATTCCACGCGTGCCTATATCACTCTGTCTGGACCTACTTATTCTGATTCGTTCTGAAAGCCTTCCATCCTATTAGTTTCTTTATTTCCGCTTTTCCTTTCACTCGAAATCCACACGCGCAGCAATGAGTTGCATCCGTCTATCCCTCGATTGAATTACTATTCGTTATCAACAGAATTTCTAATTAAAAAATTACGCTATCTCCAAAAATATTATTAAATTCGTATTATTAAATTTTTATTATACATAATAATTATACGTAATAAAAATTTAATAATATTAAAAAAATTACACTAACTCTCTCCAAAAATATTATTAAATTCGTATTATTAAATTTTTATTATACATAATAATTATAGGTAATAAAAATTTAATAATATTAAAAAAATTACACTAACTCTCTCCAAAAGTATTATTAAATTCGTATTATTAAATTTTTATTATACATAATAATTATACGTAATAAAAATTTAATAATATTAAAAAAATTACACTAACTCTCTCCAAAAATATTATTAAATTCGTATTATTAAATTTTTATTATACCTAATAATTATACATAATACAAATTTAATAATATTTTTAGAGAGAGTTAGTGTAATTTTTTAATTAGAAATTCTGTTGCTAACGAATATAAAACATAATATAGGAAATATATATCTGAACGTTTTCTGGTTCTTAAATAAATTGTATGTATAAATATATTGTTATTTGTACTATGCATACTTTACGAAGAATTAAACATTGATTCATACTTTTCTATTTCATGTGTTTTAAATAATATTAGAAGTTTTTTTTTTTTTAATTTGTAATTAAAACATTCGACTGCTATAGACGCACATATGCGTTTGACGATCGAACTGTTCGGATCATAGTTCAGATCGTAAATAATAATATATTCTCAAAAATACTTCTCTGATATTATTTAATACAGCACAACTGAAGAATTACAATAGAAACTTAGTTGCTCGTTGGATAATCAATCGAGCACCGATAGAATACGCGGTCCGCGAAAAAATATTCCACGGAACGTATAAACCTAGAATGCTCCGAAGTCAGAGTTAAAAACTAAAAAAAAAAAAAAAAGGAAATTTCTGAATCAAGAAATACAAACATATATTTTCCGATTTTATAAAGTCCATAAGTTGAATATTCCATGAAAATGAGATCAAAAATAGTGAAACTTATTCGCGGATATACACTACCGTCCATAAATATTTGACCACTTGGTGGAATCGGATCAAAAATGTTTATATCGAGGTTATAATGTAAATACCTCTAGAATAAATATAAATTTATACGATTAACATAGAAGCATGATCTTCGTACTAGTATAAGAGAGAAATATTAGGTTGGTGCATATGAAATGTCGGATTTTCTTACTAAATAACAGTAACCTCGTGTCATTTTTTAACTTTACCAATTTACAAAATGTGATGTAATACTATGGAATGATTAATATCCATTCTTAAAGCAAGTTCTTTTGATATTTGACGCGAATTATTTTCCATCAGTGCTTTCGATACATCGTTATCCACTGACGCAAGTAACACATTTTACAGAGAAATATCTAGAACGGAATTTTGCGAATTAACGCTCAATTTTCCTCTTGTTCACAATATTCTGTCTAAACGCTCCGTTTATGTTCCCAGTGATTTTTCTAACATTATCGTCAAGTATATGTTCATGTAAGATGTAGTGGACTAAGGGTGTCAGGATTACTAAATAAATGGATATAGACTAAATTAAAGAAAACAAGAGATAGATATATTTGGAAAGAAAGAAATACTAAAATGGCAAAATAATCTTAAGGACTAATAGGTCATGCACGTTCGACGGTTTCTAAGCGACTCTGCCTCGCGGCTTCGCTTGTTTTTAATAGCGCGCGCGGTCCTCCTATATTGATGCACTATAATATTGATGCACTATAAAGAAAATTATACGAATATCAACAAAATTTATACTTGGAATAAATGTTTAAAAAAAGGCTAAAATGCATAATTTAGGAAAAAGTGTTTCGAACATAATATGACTCTGATAATGGATAACCGAACTGTATAAAAGCTTGTCTCATAAACAATCATACAGTGGAAACAGGAATACAAATATTTACACGTAATCAGAATCCGGTATTTCATATGCACCAACCTAATACTATGATAAAAATTACATCGAGATGCCTTGTTTCAAATATATTTTGTATATTTTGGGTAAACCGAAGGCGACTCAAACGGCATATATTTTGATCGACGAAGCTATATTAATCAATAATATTTATTGCAACCACTTTATTGTAAATTATCGTATTTATTGTAACCTCAGGAAACGAACATTCCATGTTGTCACGGTCTAATATTTCTAACTGTATTTAATACAAGATATATCGAATCAAGCTCCAACAGATATTACACTGATTGAATATTGTAAATTATCGATGGCTAGCATCAGAATGCCTAGTTAATTTTCTCCACATGATTTACGAAAACCTATATATAATTTAGCGATTGCGTGCTCGTCTGACCACTATCATTTCCATTCTGAATCCTGTTTCTTGGGTTCAAGCAACCGTGCCAGATAAATCGACGACTTCCGATAATCACGAGACCGGTATTTACCATTGCACGCTCTGTTAACACGTACAAAAACTCTAACATTAAAGAACCTCATGAAAGTCTCGCAAAGCTCTTCTGCGAAACGTATTTAATAATTACTTTCTCGCTTATCGGGGCACGAAGATAGAGATATTTAAAATAAAGGTATTCCTTTGTTAATTAATCAAGCGGAACATTTGAAATTTATCAGTTAACTGTTTAATCATTACCAAATAGAATCTAACGAATTCTAGTCCGAGCTTAATAGATCCGAAATCCACAATTCCTGAATTCATTGGCATAATTATACCTCAAAGCGAAACTAATAATATTGTCAAAGGCCACAGAGAACTCTCAACTTGGCCTAACGATCACTTCGATACATTTTTAAGTAATTTACCACGGTAGAAAAAAAACTTTATACTTCAAGAACTGTTCTCTTTAAAAATTAATACATACAGTACTGTGCAAAAGTCTTAGACCATCTACATTATTGATCTTGTAACTGTAATTAAACATATTTTAGAGAAGCTTTTCTTAACACTGTTAAATTCAAATTTTTCCATATTGCCTTTCTTGTGTTGGTCACGCATAATTTTATCTGGTGAAAATATGTTTTAAAAATTCTTTAACAAGCAGAGCCTTGGTTAAAATATTATGGAACGCGTACGCAAAGTATAAAGGAAACATACGAAGAAAGCCAAAAAGGAAAAAATCAGCTTCTTAAATTGTCGATAACGGAATGGCAGGAAATGCAAAGTGAGTTTCTTAAAATTTGTTCAACAATTATCTAAAAAGAGAAAAAAGAAAAAACTGTCGTGTGGCGAAAGTAAAAAGAGAATACAGGAGATATTGATTGTTTTTAATTAATCAATATTTCTCAATCTAATTAACACCTCGTGAATCTAATTCTTAAAAAAAAAGGAAGGAATAACGTCAAAATAAAAATAATATTAATCCATCTTAAATTCGTTTCTAAGATAGCAAAATATTTTTTTTGGCAGATGGTCTAAGACTTTTGCACAGTACTGTACTTTAGCATTGACTGCGGCAAAAAGGTCTGAAGCTGTAATAATAACGTAAACATTTCTTTAGTTACGTATTATATCGAATCAAACTCTGCATCGGGAAATGTTTTTCTTTTTGTACATCATATATCGCAAGTCTTAATATTTCTTTGCGAATTATTGCGGCAAAATTTAAATTGCTTCTGCAATTCATGCGAATTATGCTCCAGTTAATACCTACTGCTAAAAGAAGTTATACGCGATAAAAAACGTTTCCTTCCTCTAATTTCTAATTTCTTTTCGCAGCAAAGTGTCGTGGAAAAGTATATTTCTTCCGAATATGACAGAAATTTTCTTTTAATTGATACTTTGTACCGGAAGGTGTTTTACACGGGGAACACGATTTCCTTCTTGGATCTTTTTAATTCTTTTTATTACCGAATACTGTAACAGAATATAGATTTCAATCAGCAAATGACACGGATAATATTTCGATTCGTAGTTCGAGTTAAAAAAAGAGCTAGGAATCGAAAATGTTTTTCTTCCTTCTCTCGACAGTGACATGTTTGCACAATAATTCCTTTCGGTCGACAAACCGCATCAACAGATTTCAAATATGCTTCAAAATCATGTTTAAAATTTGGTTCGCGAAAATCGCACGAATACCGTTTCAATTCGTAGCTAGTGTCAAGAGAAGTCCTACGAATTGAAAATAGTACTCTGTTATAATACGGATATTAAACAAAATTTATCTTTCCAAATTTTTTATTTGCTTCGGCTGTGGCATATGCGCACAATGATTCCTTTCAATTCACAAAGTACATCAACAGAAGCTCCATATTTCAATACCTATAGCCTATCCAACATTTGGTTGGTGAAAATCACACGAATACCGTTTCAATTCATGCCTAGTGTCAAAAGAAGTACTCTAAATCGAAGAGATCGAACAGATTTCTCAATTTTTCCCTTCAAAGAGTACAAAAAAATTGTATCCACGCACAAAAGAAGCTTCACTATTTCGAAAAATACTCCTTATATAATTCATATCTAATTCGTATCCAGTGTCAAAAGAGGCCCTTCAAATCGAAAGGATCGAATAGATTTCTTCATTCTTCTCACCAAAAACTACAATTATTTATTCTTTTTTTTATTACAAAGAGTCTTATACACACACCGCATTAAAAGAAACTCTATCTTCCGAAAACTGTTGTCTATCCAAGATTTTGTCTGCAAAAATTACAGAAATATTCTTTCAATTCACATCTAGTACCAAAACAATCCTCTGAAATCAAAAGGATCGAACAGATTTCTTTGTTTTTCCCTCCAAAGACTACAATTATTTATTTTTTTGATCACAAAAAAAGTCTTATCCACACACCATGTTGAAAGAAGCTCCATTTTTATAAAACTACTCCCTATCCAAGATTGTTTCTGTGAAAATTACAGAAATATTCTTTGAATTCACATCCAATGCCAAAACAGTCCTCCGAAATTAAATGACTCGAACAGATTTCTTTATTTTTCTTTCCAAAGACTACAATTATTTATTTTTTGTATTATAAAGAAAATCTTATCCACATACTACATTAAAAAAAACTCTACCTTTCGAAAGCTACTCCCTATCCAAGAGTTTGTTCGTAAAAATTACAGAAATATTCTTTCAATTCACATCTGGTACCAAAAGAAGCCCCCCAAATCGAAAAGGATCGAACAAATTTCTCAATTCTTCCCTCCAAAGACTACAAACAAATTTATATCCACACACCACATTAAAAGAAACTCTATCTTTCGAAAGCTACTCCCTATCCAAGATATTGTCTATAAAAACTACAGAAATATTCTTTCAATTCACGTCTAGTACCAAAACAATCCTCTGAAATCAAAAGGATCGAACACATATCTCAATTTTCCCCTCCAAAGACTACAATTATATATTTTTTTGATCACAAAAAAATTCTCATCCACACACAACGTTGAAAGAAGCTCCATCTTTCGAAAACTACTCCTTATGCAAGAGTTTGTCTGCAAAAATTACAGAAACATTCTTTCAATTCACATCCAGTACCAAAACAATCCTCCGAAATCAAAAACATGGAACACATATCTCAATTTTCCCCTCCAAAGACTACAATTATATATTTTTTTGATCACAAAAAAATTCTCATCCACACACAACGTTAAAAGAAGCTCCATCTTTCGAAAACTACTCCTTATGCAAGAGTTTGTCTGCAAAAATTATAGAAACACTCTTTCAATTCACATCCAGTACCAAAACAATCATCCGAAATCAAAAACATCGAACACATATCTCAATTTTCCCCTTCAAAGACTACAATTATATATTTTTTTTAACACAAAAAAAGTCTCATCCACACTCAACGTTGAAAGAAGCTCCACCTCTCGAAACCCACTTCCAAGATTTTATTCGTCACGAGACGCGCGGAACATCCGTCTTTTTCCACGGTCAAGTGTCCTCGGACAGCGTTACACAGCCGTGCAATTAACGAAGGACACGAGCTCCCTTCTCTCTTGCTCGCACGATCGCGTTACGTACTGTTTAGTTACGGAAGCGGTCGCTGTTATTTCTACCGCACCAGCCTGACCGGTCCGCCAAACGCACGTAACCGTGGCGAACGAATGGCTGTGTTCGAATAATTACGCAGCCGTTGTTGCTCAGATCTCGTGCACGACAATGTACATGACGCACGAGCATGCAGAAACGATCACGCATAAAATCAGGCGAGGCAAATGCCAGACGATTCGACTTTCTTGGAATTCGGGTGACTAAGAGGTTGGCGAGAAGGAACCAGCGAGAGGTTGCGGTCTCCGGCGTTATAATGGTCCCCTAGGAGAAAGGAAATCTCGAGACAAGTCGAGATTAGACGCCAGCTGGGAGAACCGACGATTTGTTCCGCGAGTTTCTCGGGATGTTGCTCGCCGAGAATTATAAGGAGCCTGAGGCTGGATAGCGATTACAGAAGCGCGGATATGTTTTTAATTCGTGATTATCGCGAGCGGAGGTTCTGCTGAGAAGTAAATTGAAGGATCGAAGGATTGAAGTGTGTTGAAACGTTCGTACGTCATCGATTGAGTGGCTTAAGTTTCTTAACAGGTTAAACGCTGCGTCGGTCTCTGGCGACGCTTAACTTTCTATTTATGTGCTGTCGGTCCTTGGGGACCGACAGTATTGGATTTAGAAGATACTACTTCATAATTCATACAGTATCGAAAGATATATTAGGTTGGAAACTATGAAACGGCCGTTTTTTGTTTAGCCCGTGTTCAGCTATGTTCAATTTTTTTACTTTATTCATTGCACGCAAATGTTTTAACACAGCTGTACGACTAGTTCCTAGTTTAGACCCAAGCGTTCGACTAATTGTGCGTGGATCGGATTCCACGGTCGTCCTTAATTCCTCGTTATCAATACGGGCCGGTGGTCTTCCTCGAGGCTCTTTCGCGATACTCAAATTGCCAGAACGAAATTTTTCGAACCAATATCGAGCATTTTTTTCATCGGTGGATCCATCTCCGAATGCCTGATTAATATTTCTCGAAGCCTGAGCTGCGGTATGATTTAATTTAAACTCGTACAAGAAGAGTAGATGTGAATCGCGTTTCGTTTCCATCTGGATTAGGATAAAAATAAAATAAAAATGGGATACGAACGCGAAAAAATTTTACAAAATGAGTAAGAAGAATACCTTTAAGCTTTATAAATAAAAATATCGAGCGGGCGTTACGATGTATCTCTCTCAGTCGCAACTGAACGGAGGCTAAACAAAAAACGCCCGTTTCATAGTTTCCAACCTAATATTTGCACCTTTTTGATGGATTGTATTGGAACATTTTGGATAGAAATAAGGTTTTTCTTTAGGTGTGTGGACGAAGGGTACGTGGGTCCGAGCGATAGAGATGCGAAAGAAGAGTGGAACAGCTCGGTAGCGATGGGAACGAAGAGTGTTTGGGGACAGAGCGATAGAAGAGTGAAAGAAGAGTGTTTGGGTCGAGCGATCGAGATCACCGTGTGACTGAATATTTTCTGAGGATGCCTGGACAGAGTGGAAGAGATCGAGGAATGAAAAGAGAGAGAATGTTTGAATATATGGTTGGAGAAAATGTCAGTTTGGAGAAAATGCGAGTCAGTTTGAAAGAGAATCCAGCGAATGAGAGAACAGAGCGAGTATCATCCGAGAGTTTGGTGTGAGAGTTAGAATTAGCGATAAAGAGTTTGTTATTTCTTTAAATTGAGTTGATCGTTGAGATACTTTACCCGAGCCAACCCAACATTCCTACATTTAGAAGTGTAGAGAAGAGACTAATATTTATTTCTCGTTGACACGCGTTTGACAAATATTTGCTTGACGAAGTTAGTCCAGTTTCTCTCTGAAGTTCTGCCATTGTGTTTTTGTTACTTCGTCCTATTGCAATATAATTTATTTATTATGTAGAAAGTGTTCTTTTGTATTGTTCATCCTTTACCTAAAACAAGAAGTAGGGTCGAGCGTGGCGAATCGGATCGTTTTCTTTTGACAGTGAAGAAATAGTAGTAAAAATTTAGGAAGTTAAACTTTTTATTATGAATTCGTGATTAATATTGCTAGAAAGATAAGAGATTAATATCGTTTGTATCAAATGGTATTAACGTTATCTTTTTTTTATCGCTATGCTTTTGACAATGTTTACTCTGTGAAGCTAGTTCACTTCGTTTTTCTCAATATAATTTATTTATTATATAAAAAGGTGTTTTCGTCGATCCTTTATCTCCAATGATATGATTGAATTACCGTTATTTTATTGCTCAATTATGATTCATTATTATTTAACTTATTTAATTAATTATTATTTATTAATAAGAAACAATTTTTTGTCTGAATTTTTATTTCGATCCGATTCGCCTTGATCTACACTACTACAGAAAAATTGTGTATTTTTCGCAACAATTTCTAGCTATTTCTTTTTACAAATTTTTTGTACCGGTTTCGTAACATTCTTTGCGGAATGAGCCGTCTAAATGGAAAGTAAAACAAAGTTAGCTCCGCGTCTAACGTGTTAAATATTAATACACTATATGAATAATAATTATATATAAAAACAAACATCACACTTGGCAATGAAAGAATTAAAAAATTCGACGATTGTGTTGTTTCGAAGAGAATTCGTAGAACTTTTGTTTACCCAAAATGTTTCAGTTAGATGTTACCAGAAGTTTATAATAAATATTGTTAAATATTAAGTGTTGTAGAATTAAAAAATTTAAAATAGAATCAAATGTTTATACGACCTCGCTTCTGCTTAAAAGTTATCTTTCGAGATTCCCCTGAACGTTAAATTTGAACAAAGTTAGTATTTTGAATATCATCCAGCGGTCATACAGAATGTTAGATGAATTATGCAAAATTATGGAATACGTTACGTCCAATGAGATCGATTTCCGAATTCGCTATGCAGAAACTAGAAAAGTATACGTGGAGCTGAAATTGAATATTTCCATAGCTTAAAATAATTCAATTTCCCTCGGAACAACCTGCTGTACACTTTAAAAGACACCAGAGATCGTAAATTAATTAAAAAATTCCAAACATTCCGTTCCTTTCCATGTAACAGAGTCATGAATATTAATTTCGTTCTGGACTTGCAAATATATCGAAATGCACCTGGAAATAGATACTGTTTCCGAAATGATAACATGCGTGTTAGTATACATTATGCTAATTACAATTCCATTTGCAAAATCGTACAGCGCAAGTAAATAATTATCGCAACCCATATTTTCCGTTTCATCTGGAATATTTGAAATATTCTTATTAGAAACATTCTTATTTGAAATATTGTTATTTGAAATATTTTTATTTGAAATATTGTTATTTGAAACATTGTTATTTGAAACATTGTTATGTCAAACATTGTTGTTTGAAACATTGTTATGTCAAACATTGTTGTTTGAAACATTGTTGTTTGAAACATTGTTATTTGAAATATTCTTATTTGAAACGTTGTTGTTTGAAACATTGTTATTTGAAATATTCTTATTTGAAACATTGTTATTTGAAACATTGTTATTTGAAACATTGTTATTGGAAACATTGTTATTTGAAATATTGTTATTTGAAATATTCCTATTTGAAATATTTTTATTTGAAATATTCTTATTTGAAATGTTCTTATTTGAAATACTCGCATGAACCATTGCATACAATAAAATTCAAAAAGCTATATTTTGTATGGAAGTATCTACGAACGGCGAAAAAACAAAGAAATAACTCTTTATGCTGTTAAATTTTAATAACTTTCAAAAAAAGTCTAAAAAAAAAATTAGAGACATCACGGAGTCAAAATCGAGGATGACAGACCGTTGCGTTAACAGAAAAGTGGAGAGAAATAGTATTTAATACTAACAGGAAGTCTTTTATTTCATGAAAAGAAAAAGAATAGACGAGAAGAATTGTTAAAGAGATAATGTTTGATATTATTCCTCCTTCACGAGCAATTATAAACATTAAAATAATTCGAAGAAGCAATTGTTGGAAATAAAAATACCTCCCAAGCTAGAGAATGCTTAAGGCAGTGTTTATATCATGAAGAACAATTACGCAATCATAAAGTAATGGAAGTGCAATTTGCAAAAATTTACAGATTCGATAATTTATTTTGATTTCCGTGCAGTAGAATAATCCTATAATATTTGAAAAATAAGTAATTGTGATTTATATCTCGTGAATGTATTATTTATAGACTCATTGCTTAGATTGTGGAAAAGTAAGAAACTTAATAAAATATTTCTTTACGTGTGATTCAAATAATTTATTTTTCATATATTATTTTTAACACTCATGATTTAAATCATTTATTTTTTATATATTATTTCCAAGACTCGTTTCTTAAATTGTAAGAAATTAAAGAACTTAGTAAAATATTTCTCTACACGTGTTTTAAATTATTTATTTTTCATATATCACTTCCAAGACTCGTTGCTTAAATTTTAAAAAGCGAAGAGACAAAGTAAAATATTTCTATACACGTGTTTTAAATTATTTATTTTTTATATATTATTTCCAAGACTCGTTGCTTAAATTTAAAAAAGTGAAAAGACATAGTAAAACATTTCTATACACGTGTTTTAAATAATTTATTTTTCATATATCACTTCCAAGACTCGTTGCTTAAATTTTAAAAAGCGAAGAGACAAAGTAAAATATTTCTATACACGTGTTTTAAATCATTTATTTTTTATATATTATTTCTAAAACTCGTTGCTTAAATTTCAAAAAGCGAAGAGACTTAGCAAAATATTTCTATACACGTGTTTATAAATTACAATCGAATAAAAGCCTGAAATATTCGTTTCCTTAAAATACCAAAATATTCCTGATTTTTTATTTAAACGAAAACCTTTAATAATCCTTTTCATTTCAAAGCTTCATACGAATTCATATTCTATGTACAATCTTATTTCCAAAAGCTTTTCAACTCTACAACCGTCCAACCGTAAATATTACATTTTTAAATAAAAATTTTTTAGACCACATTAATATGTTTATTCTCCTGTTTGTCACACGAGTCTCCTGCAAAATATTTACCGCTAAAATGAAACCCGTTTCCCACAAGAAACAGCAGCGTGCGCATAATGAACAACGGAAAGATGAATGCATCGGCGAAACAAATACAGCGATACCGAACCTATGAACACCGGAAGGTTATAGAATGATAAATGATGGTGTGCTTACAATTCTGGAATAGTTGATGCGACGAAAAGGTGTTTTCACGAAAGACGAATGAGTCTCGAGTTTTTCCGTGATTTATTATGCATGGCTGGTGTTCCCATAAAGAAAATGCATCTCCGCCAAAAATAACAGCAACCGACGAACAAAAAAAGAAAGAAAGAAGAAAAAAAAATAGGAAACCAACGGTACATCATTTGTTTCAACAAATCTTGATCCATCGAAAAGACAAATTCTGCGTTTCCGAGTTTTTTTGCTTTCTTAACACGTTGCCGCAAACAACGGCTATAGCCGTCCGGATCTTTGACGATATGTAGGCAAACGACTGCTATAGCCGTCATGCACATTTTAATCAATAAAAAAAAGAACAGCGTTAGTACGAAGCGTTCTAACGCATACGCTTGTTAATTATTGTGTAATACATCGAAAAAAAATGTATGCCAAAAGGCATATTAGTTGTTTCGTCTTGATTTCATCTGGCAATCATAAACAATTGAAAAAAAAAAATGTGTTTCTGAGCACGATCGTCAAATTAACGCTTTGCCCTATAACCACGAGTCACACTCGTGGCGCCGATTCTGGTTAAAATACAATAAAAAGTCAGGATATTTATGATAAAGTTCAATTTTAACTTTAACTGTAATTTAAATTTACGAGATTGAAAATTAGCAAATACAAAATACGTGTAATATTTCAATGCTTTGCGTTTGACAGAGTGTCAAAAACGTGAATAACTATTGCTAATATGCATGAAGATTGGAGAAATGGTAAGGCAAGGGGTTAAAAGTGTGCGGCAACGTGTTAAATTATTGATTTTAAGTCGCATCGACCACCAAGTTTAATTATTAGCGACTTAATTTATATGAAAAAACATTTTTGGAGAATTAAAGTATATGGAGAAGCCTACAGGGGACATCACTCAAGTGTAACACAACAGTTTTAATCAAATTTATGTATGAAATAGTGTTTAAAAAAATATTTCACACCTATTTTTCTTTATCTGCAATCATCTTATATTTAGAGGGTGAGAACACTTCACAAAGTTAGGGATCAAAAATATATTTTCCTAAATATTTCGGAAACTGTTCGCTTAAAAAACAGAAACTGTTTAAACGAAAATTGTGCTATTATTAATGGCAGATTTAACTGTATAATAATATGAATTTTTTTTGTGCTTTTGTAGCGTTTAAAAAAAATATTTGACGCGTATTTTTCTTTATCTGCAGTCATGTATATTTACAGGGTGGGAACAGTTTACAAAGTTAGGGATCAAAAATATATTTTCCTAAATATTTCGGAAACTGTTCTCTTAAAAAAAAGAAATTGTTCAAATGAAAATTGTGCAATTATTAATGGCAGATTTAACTTTATAATAATGTGAATTTTTTTGTGCTTTTGTAGCGTTTAAAAAAAATATTTGACGCGTATTTTTCTTTATCTGCAGTCATGTATATCTAGAGGGTGGGAACAGTTTACAAAGTTAGGGATGAAAAATATATTTTCCTCAATATTTCAGAAACTGTTCGCTTAATTGTTTTTTGTGCTTTTATAGTGCTTAAAAAAATATTTGACACCACTGATTAGATAAATCTGATATTAAAGTAAGAAAACTTTATATTCTTGCGAAGAAACGCGGACGAACTTTTTACTCGACCTAACATATCGTAAAACATAAAATATCATGCGTCCAATGCATATCAATAAAACGAAAGAAACTTTCAGGACAACCCAAACATCATTTTTTCTTCCCGTGAAGATGGTGCAAGAGAGAACGAAGTGGTCGATGGTTAATACAGTATCGAAAGTGTCAGAGGTCGGGATTGCTATTTGCTTCCGTTTGTCGTCGAACGAAAACGAACATTCCGTTTTGCCGCAAAAACCAATTAGTAATGTTCACATGACGATCAACGAAGGACCGACGAATTTAACCATCGTCTCGCGAAAACCGGGGATTTATTAATTTAATTTCCCATCCACGCAACGCGCTTGCTAATTACACGCCAGAACGGTTATACCTCTTCGACTAATGGAATTTTCGTGCGTTCGAGTCGATAATTCCCATTCCGTCTACGGAACGATTCTCGATCGCGATTATCCTGCCCGTTATCCTCTCTAAACTCGTCTTCGACGGCTTATCATTCGGAAAAATCGATCTTAGCGTCGCGAGCGGAAAAATGCAAACGTGGAACGAGTTAGCGACGGATTTATATCGATAAGTCGGAACAGGTGTCGGATAACCTGGCAAAATATTCGCGGATAGGATTTTACACGTTGGAAAGTCGAAGGGGATTTCGGTAATACCGAAGTCGCGATGGAAAAAGCGGAGGATGGGGAGAAAGTGAAGGAGAATGAAACATGGGGAAACAAGGGTAAAAGTCTGATGAAATAATGCAGGTGTTTAAGTTTCTAGCCAGAGAGAATTGTGGAAAGTTTAATAGCAATGCGTGGGATTTAATCCTTTGCACGCGAGAGGCGAATCTCAATCGCCATTTGGATTAATGCACCAGCTCCAATGGTTGCTTACAAGTGACAATAATTGCTTTATCAATAAATATCCTTCCCGCCTTGTGATTTTTAAAATTATTATTTTAAAAAATTAATTAATTAAAATTATTATTTTGAACGCGGTGTGTTGTTAACAGTTATAGAAACTGAGTCAAAGGATAAAATTAGCGACAGTGAGGGTGAGTTTGATTTTACGTTGCGTAGAGACAAAATTCTCAGACATCTGATTACAGTGATGTTACGTCGTAACAATATTTCACTTTCATCCTCCAATGCGCATCAGTTGCAACTTTAGGAACTCTATCCATCATATCACGACATCCAAAATATAATTTAGGCTTGGCAGCGAATGTGTTAAAACCTTCATCAGTCGCGAAATAAATAGCGAATACACTTTACACGATCAATACAATTTTCCTACAACTGAACCGTACAATCACTTACCAATAAGAGAAGAAAAATTTTCTAGGTGATTAACGATACAAGAATTACAAGATAGTTTAGAAGCATTTTTCAACGAAATACCAGCGAAGCGACATTGCGCAAACCTCGAAAGAAAAAACCCCCCTTAAATTCAACTGTTAGTCCCATCTATCAACCCATAACATCGCGCCCAAAAAAAAAAAAAAAAAA
>SMSQ01014162.1:7986-29611 GCA_019453375.1 Ctenoplectra terminalis | reverse complement strand
TTCACACGGTGGTGACAGGTGTAACTTCTGTGGCCACTACTGTATATATAACAATCTAAATTTTTATTTATTTTTTAATCGGTGAATTTTCAAGCTCAGTCTCAAAAATTAATTGAAATCGGTTCTATACATGAAGCGTTGATGAACTTGTCTTGAAAAACCCTTTCTAATGATTTAAAGAAAAATATATAGTTCCGTGTAAAAAAACGAACGCGATCTTCATATCTTGTTAAATAATAAAGTCAAAGAAAAATTCGCTTGCATAAAAAAGTGTGTCTCCTTGTAGCATGCAATTTTAATAAAAAAATTTTTCCTCTCTATGTATGATGATCGCGACATGCCACCAATGGTACGTTCTACTTTTATTCTTTTTTTAATTTTTTAAAGGTTTACTCATAAATAAAAGTTCTTCCTATGCCTACGTATTTTTTTTTTTTTTTTAAATGGTAAAAATGATGTTGTATGCAAATCATTCATTCATGATCTTAACACACTGACAACGGGACCTTATTTTTGTAAATCGTACTATGGAATAAAGTTAGAATAGATTCATGCTTACGTAAGTACTTTTAGGAATAATTTGTATTCCAAAGATAGATCATAATTTAAAGTGTAAGTTAAGAAGATCATTTCTAATTTTATTTCTTTTATTTAATTTTTATTTAATTTCTGATTTAATTTAATTTTTATTTAATTTCTGATTCAATTTTAATTTTATTTAATTCTATTATAATAATTTTAAAAATAATCTTTCACGCATCGTCGTTTACTATTTTTACCTTTTCAAAATATGAAATACAAAATACGAGAAATTTCGTTTCCCTTTTGTAATGTGTTAAAATGACTTTTAAGTAACTTTAGAAATGGAAAAAGGTAGAAAAATTTCCTGGATAATACTATAAAAAGCAGGAAATATTTAGGTGGCCCGCTGGACACCCTATACTACTGATTACTCTTTATAATAGTAACGTTTCGTTTTTAATTCTATACAATATTGCGATTAATTTTCGTGCAATCATTGGTGCGGACATAATATGTGTAATCTTTCGCATTGTACGTTAAAATATGCGTAAGTCATTTCTCTTTGATTACCAGAGCGAAATTTTAATACAAATCCTAACCTTTTTAAAAACTACACGAGCGAGCGAGTAAACGAGTATGTAGATATACTTTCATGCACTAGATCAATAGAATTCTGCTCTGTCTCCATCCTTTTAGGAACACCAACCGGATATCTCTAAACTACCTTCGTTATTTTTAATAATTCAAGCGTGTCCTTATAATATTTCTCGAGAAAAATCATTAAATTCGTCATTGCTTGTATGTAGCGCAACCGTGTGTGTAACATTAAACGTTTCAAAAATTTCAGCCACAAACCGACCTCTTATTAATCTCTTTGTCAAACTACGGACAATAGTAATTTTTCTGTAAGGTTTATCGGATTTCATGAAATCCAGAGTCAGTATAATTCAAAGCACAATCAAGAACAGAATTTTTTCATATAGAACTAACTGAAAAATGTGGAAAAAAATTTTTCTTCAAATCAAGTGCTTTGTACGAAATTTTCTTTCTGAAATGTATTTAAAATTTTATTTTATATCGAAGGTGCAATAGGTTGTCACTGGTTAATTTTTTATGTATTTCGATACACGATTGATGTTTTATCAATTGTTCTGTTCCTGTGTAACAAAAGTATTGGTATCTTGATTTTAGAATCTATCAAGAACAGAATTTTTTCATGTAGAACCAACTGGAAAATGTGGAAAAAAATTGTTCTTCAAATTAATTTCTTTGTACGAAATTTTCTCTCTGAAATGTTGTATTTAAAATTTTATTTTATATCCGAAGTGCAATAGGTTGTCACTGGTTAATTTTTTGTTATCTATTTCGACACACTATTTCTTCCAAGTATCATTAATCACAAAAAATAGATGATACAAAAGTAATAATTGTTCAAAGCTGTAGTGCATATTTACCTAACAAACATTCATAAATAAAAAATGTATATAACTCGTTTAAAACATGTAAAAATCACATAAACGAGAGATGTTTCAGAGAATGATTGAATAAAGAAATATGCATCATAAAATCTCTTAACTTTCGATGAATAATTCAGTTTCATGAGTTTAGAACTCGAAAAAAAAATGTACTATTTTAAAATATATATTTTATATCGAAATTTGTTATTGTTGAATGACCAACCTAAGCATACACGGCGAATCGTACCAAAACAGACAACTAAGATCGAACTACAAAGAATGTAGTCATTTCGAACCCGAAAACAAAGTCAAAGTCCGTCTGAGTCGACCCAAAACCAAGGGCCACCGCTACCCTCTCTATGCCACGCGGCTTCTGGATACAAGACAACGCGCGCCCATAGAACAGAGCTTTTTTTTCTACCATCCTTTGCGGGCGTCGACAGTGGACCATATTTTTGTATTACAATACGAAACGTTGGAGCTACATCCGAGGTTCGAGCTAATTGAGCGTCCAAAATAAATTATTTTCGGTGTTATACGTCTCTCTGTATCTCTCTCTGACTCGGATCCCAACATTATATTTAATACTCTACGAGCATTTTAACACGTTAAACGCCACGCCGATTTTGGTCGACTTTCCGTTAGGCTGTGTAGTGCGATACTAATTCTGTTGACTCCCACAGTTTGCATGGAGTCGATTATGTAGCATCAAGAATGCCAACACGTTTTATAACGATAATATAAATGATATATTTGGTTCAGTTGGTACAAGTTCCACAGTTCAATAGTTCACAAGTTCTTATCTCATCTCATATCCAGTTCCTTCTCAAGTTCTTTTCTAATACTTAATGTTCAATACTTGTTCTGACAATTCTAAACTTAATCGTAACAGTGACAGTTCTTAAATACTAAACACCCTCGTTAGGCGTGTCGTCGCCAAGAGGGTGGGAGGCATGCTACGTCCAATCGATTAAAAATTCTGGTGTCAGTCCTAAGTCAGGTAGGTTGAGATGTGACGGTGTCAGAAGGTAGCAGCTGAAGTACACGTGCGTCAGTTCTTGGTAAAGATTAGGGTACGACACTTTGCTGTTGAGCAGAAATCGACGAACACCGAAATATTCACGAGTTTCTAGGTCGTAAACTAATAACATGCCAAATGTGAAAATGACCGTTCTCAAAAATAGCTAGGGTTCGTCCGTATTATAAATTAAGTCGTTAGCTGTCCTTAACAAATTCAAAAATATTTGGTCGCAAAATTGTTAAGAATTTAAGAAGAAAATTGTGCCTGCAAAGGAAAGTCGTATCTTTGTTTAATGTGATTTAATAAAATCCATTAATGAATCATAATGTATTATTTTTTAAAATTTATACTGTCAGTTCTCAGCAACCAACGACGCCTAAACGGAAATTTCAGCGTCGGTCCACAGGGACCGGCGTGGCGCTTAACGTGTTAATTGAGTTAATCTTAATACACTGAATCATTTAAGTATATTCAGAAGCATCGTTTGACCAGCACCGTAACACGAAATAAACAATAAGCCATTAGAACTGCTGTAACCGTAAACGTGTGTTGATCCAAAGTTACAAACCTTTGCAAACCTTTCTTCCCGCTGTTTACCTCCAAGCGTTACGTTTTCATCGTAACAGACTATGACGCGTTATTGTACCGCAAGGGGATAACCAGCCAGTGACATATCAAGAAAGCATAAAAACGAAGGAGCTCCTAAAAGACAATGATGCGTTAACTCGATACCCACTTTAACGTGGCAGATTCGCTTTATCGAGTGAAATAACTCCCACTCAATTTATCGTTCTACCCATTTATTACATCTTATGCGATAGGTGGAAGCGTACCAAAGTAAATTCACCATAAGGAAGACATTTGCCCTGGCAAAGAAGAGAATGTACTGGAAGATGAAGAAATACGTGCTCGAAGCGAAGGTTCTGAGTTAGCGAGTGGACTGATCTTTCAAAACCGCACGATGTAATTCCTAATAAAAGTGAAACTTCAGATGAAACCTAATTAGATGGCCAGGGACTGTGTATTAGCACACTGAACTTGATTATGTAAGAAACAGTTCTTTGTTAATTAATTATTTGTTAATAAATAATTCCTTTTGAAAGCGCGCACCTATATGTGTCGCGAAAATCGAGCGATGACGAGTATACTCGTCGATCACAGAGTAAGTATCGCTGTTAAAATATTGGATCAAAAAGATGGGTTTATTTTATAAAATTGCCAATTTTATTAGTAATAGTTATTTATTTGGTTAACATAAATGTACGATATTCTGTGTCGCGATCCGAAGCAACTGCACTTTATACGATGCATATATTCACTTTTTTAATTCACATTTGGTAGCAGATATTCGCATAAACTATTCTTAAATATTACTATATGCATCCGATAAATCGTCAAACAACAATTCACTTTCATCTTCATTTTCTTTAATTCTACGTGTCGTTTTGCTACAGTTTTAGAATTAGGGCCTATGTCGCAAAATAATTCTTATTATAAATTATCATTAAAAACTGAAAATATAAATATAATAGTTTTCGAGATAGTATTTTTCTGTTGAAACTTCAAGGGCTGATTTCACCCTCTAAACTTGCGATTGGGCAGCTATAAAAAAATACGTGTCCCTTATTCTGACCTGCTTACTATATCCACCAAGTTTCATAAAAATCGAAGACAGTTCGATATGATTCCCTGTCAGTCGAACTTTGAAACGGGCCTAGAACCCACGATTACGATCGAAAATCGACCAATCTGGTCGCAATTCAAACATTACATCAGCACTAAAATCACTGTGTACAATTTAATTATATTGGAAGGTAACAGGTACTATATTTCTCAGAATAAACAGAACGAATATCGTAGAACGTCTATATGAAAAAGTGTTACCATTGATCATATAGGTTTCGAACGAAGATAGTAATTTTTATACGTGACAATTCCCCTCGAAGAAGATCCTAAATAAATATCCTTCAGGACTCTATCGCCGGCTACCAGTACCTCGATCATTCTTATCTGTTAGGGCAACGAGAGCCACGAGGGTCAGCGTTGGAATACAATTAACATAGGTTCGATTACAGATAAGAAAGGTTAATTTACAGATGGAAGTATTATATGGTGCGGAATAAAAAATCAGAAAAGGCTATTTATGATTCTTCTATTTAGCTGATACAACGTTCATAGGTGGATCGAAGAGAATCGGATCATTTTCTTTTAATAGTGAAAGAAATAATAGTTAAAAATTAGAAAGTTGACTTTTTATTACAAATTCGTAATTAAAATTCATTTAATTTGAACACTGATGATAAAAAATTGTTTTAAATTTAAAAATATTTCGTTTGACTGAATAGTGTATCAGCTATGAACGTTGTATCAGCTAAACAGAAGTATCATAAATAGCTTTTTCTGATTTTTTATTCCGCACAATACTTCCATCTGTAAATTATTTTGATTCGATTCGCCTCGGTCTACGCTAGATGTTGATAAAATGCAAAATATTAAAATTATATTTGTATTTGAAATTTATTGTAGGAACAGTTCATTGTGCATAAATTTGGCGTCATCGATATTGTTGTGTAAAAAATGAATTATTCTTATACAAGCTTTTATAACAGCATTACTTTTTAAACATATATTTTGTTTTGTATGTATATTGTTTATGCTATTGTAGTAATATCTTTGTTCGTTTTAGTTCGTAATTTTCTGAACTTCTTAACTTGAATAAAATCTTTTCACTTGAACGACTTTGTCTTCAGTACCACTTACGTCACTGTATTCTACCTTGTAGATATTATAATAACATAGTGAAAATTATTTTCAGCGAAAATTGAAAAATATTAAATTATTTAATGAGATTCTGATTTTTTAATTTATAAGAATTTCTAATATTGCAAGTGTATTTTGTCTATAACTCATTTCTATCTAAAGGAAATTTTATTATTTATACCAACGTCTTAATTATAATACTTAACATACCTCGAGTTATGCACTTGTAAAATTTAATATCAATACAATTATTATGATTTAAATTATTCCTTGATCCAATTAAATAATAATTGCCAAGTTCTATAACTAATAAATATATTGAAACGAAGAAAATGTCTTCAAATATGGAACTAATAATTAACAATTTCATTGTTTAGTGACCATACTTTTATTATCAATTATTATTCTTCTCCATAGTAACGCAACTGTAATCGTTTAAAGAAAATGAAAAATTTGTATTATAATAAATTATTTCTAACTAAATATTAATCGTTCGAGTGCCAGGAGTCATTTAAAAAACTACTTCCAAGTAATTTCTTTTATTTCAGGATCAAATAAAAATATATAAAACCAAAATTAATAGTGTACATGGTTTTCCTTCGTGTTGCATTAAAAAATAGTTGCTTGATAATTACGAGAGCAAAAATTTTAGTTTCGTAAAATTTTTTAAACAATAACGCTAACGATGTATCAGCATAAACCGACGCGATGGCACTTTTAGATCGTGAAACGCGAGAAGCGCGATCGTACTCCGTAGCACACAAGTAGTCAAATCTTTAGCGGGAGCAATTTTAAACGGTTCGTTGATTGATTAATTTAATGCATAAGCGAACAATCGTTACCATCGTTCTTGTTAATTAAGCGTGATCGAGATGTATACGCGAATATATAACTGACGTTTCAAACTAAAATCGATATCACTACATTAACGATAAAAGCTTTCTAATTTTAATTACTTTAATGCTAGAATTCGACTATTAAGTTACGATAACACGGAAAAGATCGCTCTTGACGTTCATTGTGTTTCTGAACTAATGCTTCACTCACCCGAGAAGTGATACCGTTCAATGGGAAACGTTTCGAGAGGTGGTAATGATAATTAGCTAATTTTGGAGCATTTTGGTCTATTGAATGACAACCACCGATTAATCCTCGCGCATTAAACAACCTTTACCAAACGAATTCGTTTAATTAAAAATTACTAAAATTCTTTAATTTTCCGACTCAATTGCAACGATTAAGACTACCTAATAGCCATAACATCGTTTCAATTATACCAAATCTATTTACATATATTTGAATTTCTTCCGACATCACGGTTGATTTGATTTCAATTTAATTTAAACGGAACGAACGAAAAATTTTCAGTAGTCGTTTCATTTAACATCGAGAGTCGGATATCGATAATGTATGAAAATTTATTCACTTTAATATCCACTGAATATCTGCTCTTCGTGAAATAAGATACGAAAATAATAAGTAAAAAGAAACGGACGAAAACTAACGTCATTCAATGAGTAAAGTTTGGAAATAGGATTGAATTCGAAGGATACGTTTAACGACATTATTTCTTCAAATTCTACTAAATTAACGTTAACATTAATAACGAGACCTGAATATCAATTAGAGCGCACCGTATAGTATAGATGATCAATTTTAAATGAATTTATTTCATTTTACGCAACGCTTTTGCATATTGCAGATTACACGACCGATATTTCACACAACAATAAATTTATTCGCATAACTTATTCGCAACGAGGAACAGGAGTGTTTAATTTTCAATTTTACTGCAGTCTAGTTTAATTTTCAAAAGGATTCGCCCAAAATGCCGCCAGTGATCATATTTTCTGCCGTTTGAAGACCCTGTTTCCCTGTATACAGGGTGTCCCAAAAAGTCTGTAATGTTAGAGAAATCGCGGTAGACGAACGGCTGAAGCAGGCTATGTACGTTTCGTCAAGGCACTTCCCCACTTAAGGGAAATTCCTTGGGACCTAGGGCAATAAACTCAGGCAGATATACTGGCGGGAACGTCCTCACGACTCCTCGATAGTCCAAGGAAAGGACATTATTGTAACCGCCTTCAGCGCGAACACACGTCTCATTAAAACGCATATCAAAAACGCCTACAGACTCTTTTCTGAAAAACCGTTCGAATCCTGATTCCACCTTACAGTAAGTCCCTTTAACCCTTTCGCTTCGGCTGTCCAGTCCGCCGAAGTACTGTCACTGAACGGAAGCGCGCGCCGTGAATACGTGCGTGAAGACTTTCCTGAGTCTTAACCCTTTGCACTCCGCTGTCCCCTCTCAGGGAAACATCGTAATTCTAGCTTATCACTCCGATGTCCCCTGAGAGGGGACATTCAAGTTTATTAGTGATTACGGGGAATTGAGTTATTTCAGCGCAACTTTTTCAGATATTCATGTAGGTTCGGCGGCCGCGTTTGTTGTGCGGCGGCGGGTCCAGGCGGCCCGAACGACGCCATAGCGTCGAAAAGACGATACATCGTAGTCGGACTGACGACTTTCGAGAAGCACGAATGATCGTTAGTTCTCGTCGAGACGTGGAGAAGCGTGTTTCAGAGGCGTCTCTATTATACCTCTATTATACCTCTATTTTATTATCATTAAATATATTTACCTTTCAAAATACTATTTTGTCGTTTATGTGATCCGTATGTAAGGTGGAATCAGGATTCGAACGGTTTTTCAGAAAAGAGTCTGTAGGCGTTTTTGATATGCGTTTTAATAATGCGTGTGTTCGCGCTGAAGGCGGTTACAATAATGTCCTTTCCTTGGACTATCGAGGAGTCGTGAGGACGTTCCCGCCAGTATATCTGCCTAAGTTTATTGCCCTAAGTCCCAAGGAATTTCCCTTAAGTGGGGAAATGCCTTGACGAAACGCACATGGCTTGCTTCAGCCGTTCGTCTTCCGCGATTTCTCTAACACGTATGATCCTACATTCATGTTTCCCTTTTGGTGGCGCATGACCGATGAAAAGAAAAGGATAGGAAGAGCGTTTCGTCCGGGGCCTGCTAGTGGACTCGTGAGTAAGGCATCCTAGCAGGCCCGTGCCTTAGACGCGGGGATGTTGAAGTTAGGAGACGGATCGGTATAAGTACTAATCGTACTGTTTCCGAGGACTTGCGGGAAAGTCGGTCTTGTAGGTCCCTCTGGTAGTGGAGCGCAGGAGGGCCGCCACACCCTGAAGTTTTCTCTTGAAATGGCACAAGAAATCAAATCAAAATATCGTAAAATTACTAAGATGCATACAAGGACGTCAGATTAGACAATAAACTACATATTCCCGATGTGGGACAAAGAAAACAGGATTGCATAGTTTGTTCCAACAGGAAAACACCTGGTGGCAGGCGTCGAACCACATATTATTGTCAAACGTGCACTAATCTTAAAAACTTAAAAACTCTTAAAAACTTACCATAGTGTAAAAAATAATAAGAAATGAAATATTGATTTTTTTACAAATATACATTTCTCGATTTCAACCAATTCATATAAGTCCAGTATCATCGTAATAAGTTACTTAGTTCCAAAGCTATATAAAATAATACGAGAGTTTGAAAATGTCCGTTTCTGCCACAAAGTGTTGGTCTCACTGTACTGATTTTGATCCTTGACGAACGAAGTGATTTACGACGTACCGAGCAGCTGGATCGCTATACGACATTACCGAACATTAACGGATCTATGGCGAGGTCAACGTACCGGCGGTTGTCAAGGATCAAGATCGGAACAGTGACACAAGGATCCAAATTTTCAAACAGCAGCCGAATTTTTCGTTGATTGGCTAAATTTAATTCAATTTTTCGATTCATTCTGAGTTACTCGCTGGTAGCAGGCCGTCTTTCTCGCTCTGTGATTGGTCGGTGTTTTTCGTTAATAACTCGTTAACAAAGCCGAATTTGAGATTTTTGCGGAGGAAAGAGTTGCTTAGTATTATCTCAGGAATTAGCTCTTGAAGGGACTTGCAAACCTTTTGGGACACCCTGTACATATGATGCGTGTGCCGCTAAAACATATGACCAACATCGCTGGAAGCCTTAATTATTCGGATGGTTTCTTAATTTAATTGCTTTAATTAGAAGTCCAGCTCAACTGTGGTGTCTTGGCTAAAACTGAACCTTTCATTAACTCCGTTTCCGTTTTTGGTTTCAAGCAACTTTCTGTGAATCGACGTTCGTGCTATTCTTGTCAGATATTTTTGGTAAGCTTTACCTGGTACAGGGGAACATGGAATAACTGCGAACAGCTAAGGGAGATTGAATGAAAACCAACGAAATTACATAATTATGGAATCGACTTCTATCGTATTTCAAACTTTGGTCAATAATCTTTGAGTTCAGACACACTTTCTTAAAAGATAATAATAAAATTAAAATTTTAATGAGAAACGAAACAGCTCTCGGGGAAAAACCGAACGACTTGGGTTAATTGCAAATTGCATCGTTTGAGGTCTTGTAAACTATAATCTTTGGCACAGAATATGTTATAAAATATATTTGTAAAATTACTTATTGAAGAAAATAATGAAAAAATGGTTTGAAGTAACAGTGTACAATTATTAAGAAAGTTTATTTTTTAAACTACACAATCTTTCATCTTTTTTTTTTTTTTAATTATGGAAGACAGTATCTTTTTTGCAGCAAGATCTCTCATTCCTTTTAGTAGCAATACGTCCGTAATATTGTATTCTGGCTGTCGCTCGCACCATTGCTACCGCTACATCATAAATTTGTTTACTCCTCGAATCGATGGTTCGGATAATCGACGCTCTGCTGTATAAAATTATTTTCACGAACGAAGTACCAGATATCTCGAGTTTTACTCTTTATGTCTTAGATAAGTAACAATAGTAAAATTTATAAATACAGTAGGACTCGTATAAATAGCGTAAAGAATTTCTATTTTTGCCTTGATTATATTATTAAAGATAAAAATATTTCTACGTTATTGTTAGCGTAGCTAACACTCTTTCTTTGAATGATCGACTCTGTTTTTTAATTAACATTAAAACTATGGGCAAAATGATTGATTTATAACGTCTTATATAAATTATATAAATTTTCAACGCTGCATTTTTGAAAACTTCCTTCAATTTTCTGCAAAAAAATATAAATAAAGGTTTATCTTCCTTGTATTGTATATTTTTCTATAATTCTATAATATGATATTTGTGTATTATATAAATTTATAACGCCGCATTTTTGTAAATTTCCTTCAATTCTCTGCAGGAAATATAAATAAAGCTTTATTTCCTTTGCATTGGGTATTTTTATAAATTTTTATAACATTACATTCGTGTATTATAGTATAAATTTACAACGCCGCATTTTTGGAAATTTCCTACAATTCTCTGCAAAAAATATAAAAAAAGCTTTATTTCCTTTGGATTATGTATTTTCACAAATACCTATCACTTTCATTTTTGTGATACAAGTAACCACACTTCAATCCTCGATAGTTCTAAATATTTCAAGTCGCTCGAATAATACTAAACACTAACACAGATACATCTAAATAAAAACATATCCGGCATAAATTTTGTCTCACACTAAAAACCAAGTAAAACATCTAATATCTATCCTTACCACGTCAACAAAACTTATTCACGAACCTAACTTTTTCAAACCTTCAAGCTCCGTTCGTTACCTCCACTATATTCCAAATCACTATCGCTTCATTTACCGACAAATCCGTGCAGATTTATATGTTTTGCTCAAGACAGAGCAACAGTGGATATTCCATTTAAGTCTAACGCAATTTGCCACGCTCGCTATAGAAGACTCAATTAAATTTTTCCAAGGGTATTTCAATCGGATCTGAAGCGATAGCGCGTGCAGTTAGCACGTAAATATAAGGAAATAGACGCTGGTCCACGTGGGTCCTGGCGCACGCAGACGAGCTCGTGGGTAAAATAAATTTCCGTGCTAGCGTAATTAAGCACTCGCTGCCGGGAATTGCATTGGGATCGGCGAAAACAACTCTTCAAGCACGTCCACTCGAATGCCGGGACCTCTCCGCATAATTAAGCCCTTAGCATTCCTCTGCTCTTGTTCGCCACTCCACGCGCACGTAGGAATGCAGTTTCGTTTGGACGTTTCGTGGTGCACGTCGTAGACAAGCTGGATCCACCCGTTGACGCGCACATTTTCCTTTTTTTCTTCCCGCCAACCAAATTTTTCGCTCGACAGTCAGGCGATGCTCGATTTCTTGCGCGTCGACCGAGTCTTTTTTTTCCCTTCCCTCTGCCTTTCCATCTTCTTTTTTTCTTTTTTTTCTTTTCATAACCGAGAACAAGAAAAAAATCGATGCAGCGTGGAATTTCTGGCGTAGCGAAAAAAGAACGCTCGGGATCAAGGATTGTGTGTCATTGCAGCCGAAGATATTGTATCGCTGAAAAAAGAGCGGAGCAAGCGTGTCCCCTTTTTTCCTCTTCGTTTTGCATCGTGTCTGGTTTGGTGATATCGAGGGTAAAGGGATCCTGGTGGTCTTGCTTCGTGTGTTGGGTCCGATTCGACGTACCGATCTCGAAAATGGGAGCCAATTAACGGGAGTGAACGTTGTATTAATTCCAGGACAGGCTGATGGGTAATTTTAGCCGTTTCCTCGTGGAAGTGTCTCTACCGGATCGGTTAATAAGTAATTTCAATTAGATTCCGACAGCTTTAAATATAGGTAGAATCTTTTTTGCTATTTTATATTGTGCTGTTTCAATTGCTGTTTTATAACTATTTGATACGTTCGTTATAATATAAAATATAGGTGAAGTACAAGATATAGTTTGGATTTAATTTTATATTTTAAAAAATTTATTTCATTTAGTTATCACTTATAGACGCAGCAGAAATACAGCGTGGTCGTAAAATCAGTCGAGCGGTGAGGTAAACATGTTTCCAGCTTCGAAACAGCGATTTAACAGATTCGCTGTCAGTGTCGAGCATTGTCGACGTGTCTTACTCCAAGTGGTAGACATCCACGAATTTTTCTCAATGATTTGTTTTCTTTTTTTCGTTAACACGTTACTGATGGGTGACGAAATTTCTCATATTTTGTATTTCATATCGTTGAAAAGGTAAAAATAGTAAACGATTACGTGTGAAAGATTACTTTTTAAAATGATCTTAACCCTCTATGGGACCGTGTGACTTAAAAGTTACAAACTGATGTATCTATACTTTAGAAAATTAATTTTGTTTAGTTACCACTGCACTATTAAATTTGATTACTATATTACTGTAGCGACACCACGATCCATCTATAGTAATTATTAGTTAAAACATTTTCAAATCAAAGGGAAAAACTGTAATCAACTGTAATTTTTTCTTCAATAAGCAGACAAAATTCGGGCTATAGAGGGTTAAAAAGATAATTTCACAGACTTGGTTGGCTATTTGTCGACACGTGTCCGCAACGAGAAAAAGATCTGGGCTATTTGCCGACACTCGTCCGCAAACGGTTAAGAATGCTTTGTGAACGAAAAATAAAAAAGGGCACGTATGGATTGTACACAAAGTTCTTTTGGAGCGTTCAAAAGCGCGCGGGCTCTGGAAGCGCGTTGAGCGAGAAAAGTGTCGTACGCAATGCGTTAACACCGAAAAACGAAGTTACACCGATCTAATAGTTGGCGTAACAAAGATTTTCAACTTCTGCGTTTAATCAGGTCGCGCGACATGAAACTCTTTATCGTTCCTGGGGTAACTATCAGAGAGCGCCACTATGTAGTAACGAGTGTACACTGTCACGGTCTCTAATCTCTGACTTCGACGAAACCTTATCGTGCAATTATCGAGAGGCGGTGAACGGTGGAACGGTCGCACTGTAATTTACGGTATCTTGCGAGACGTTCAATCGGAAAGTCGGTAGACGACGGTGGAGTTGCTCTCTGCGACGTAAACGAAGAAGGAAATCGAGATCGAAAGAGTAGCGGTGTCGAAGATGCGGAAAATCGTATCGTGGATCTCAGATTAGACGATGCTGAATCTGTAGCGAGCAGAATGCAACTGGCTCAGAAGCAATCTTACTATTAGAATTAGCCGCACGATATGAGACGGGAAATGAGATAAAAAGTAACGAAGCACGTACTGTCGGTTAATAAGATCTTCGCTGGATCACGGAAATGTCGATTTCAAGCAGCTGATATTGTTTTAAAACGGAAATTGTTTTCATGTTTGTTAACACTAGAACTACGGTAATAGTCAAAATGATCGATTCGTAGTTTCTTATTGAAATTACATAAACTTGGGGAAATCAGGGCTAATTGCCTAATGTTTGTTTATCTGACAATCTACTTAAGTTGTGTTTGATTAAAAATATAAACTTTTGAAGCTTGTACAGAGCGTTGAACAAAAAATGGTCGTTTGGGGCTGGTTGATTAACAGTATACGAGGTTGGATGGCTAGCTAGTTAATTAACTCCGGTTATCAGTTTGCATTTGATTCCTGGGGTACGGTAATCTTGGAGAAGTGTGGATTGAATGTATTTCGTGTAAAATGTGGGTACGTTCTAGGTGTGTAAGGGGAAATCTATTTTTTTACCAGTGTAAAAATACCTAAAAATAAAAGACTTTGAAGAGGATTGTTGAAAAGAAATATATATATATATATTTATTTATATAATAATAATAATATTTTTATAATATATATAGTATAATACTAAAATATTATTGAAAATATATATATTATAAAAATATTATTATTACATAAATATATTAAATTTTAAATAATATATTTAGTACCAGAAATTATACTATTATTAAATTGAATTATTATACTATATATATATAATAATAATAAACTAAACATATTTTTAACCTACGAAACACAAATTGGATTTTAAAAATAAAACATTGACAACAATCTAACATTTTTGTTTCTAGTCTAATTAAAATTGTACTTTTGTTTGCAAGAAAGTGTTTTTTGTGATTTTATATTTAAAATCCAATTTGTGTTTCATAGGTTAAAAATATGTTTAGCTTATTATTAAAATATGATTTACATAAGGAAAAATGGTAAATATTTTACAACAAAATAATTCTTTTGATACTGTACTATTTTATTATCATTAATCTAAATTATCTATAACGTTTTCTTAACTGTTTTCAGCTACAGTCAATCTGCCCCTACCATACAGTTGGTTGATGATTATTTGACTTATAAGAGTCTTTATACATATTTAATTATTTTGAGATATTAACCCTTTGCCTCACTTTTCTTTTCAACAAATCCAAGTGTTGACGATAGCTATTCGCTACTTTAACACTGTGTCCAATAAAAAACACTGAAATATTCTCCATAATTTGTATTTGCTAATTCTCGATCTCATAAATTAAAATTACGATCAAACTAAAAAATTAAGCTTTGTTACAAATACATTCCGTTCGTATTGCACTTGAACCATAAACTACACCACGAACGTGACTCCTGATTGTAAGCCGAGGGATTAACATATTCGAGATCGGTAACGTAGTCCTACCCTAATCGTCTAAATTAGACCAACCCTTCTCCAACCACTTAAATAGACCTATTTTTCCATTCTTGGATCTTTCTCTGTATCATCACCCGCACGTCACGTTCATTCAGTTTCTGTTAATCTTAATAAGGAATTGAGGCAAAACCAGACATCGCGGTATCATCAGAACCGATTTTTATTTAAAGTCGTGTCGATCCAAACCGCAGCGCGTAACACGAAAGCTACACTTTCTTGATGTAGCAAACAAGGTGCTTTCTATTCCTCTGTCAATTCTAGCCGATTCTATTTCTTCTAGACTGTTTAAATCGTAAGGCACGTTTGGTCTAACAGCGGTAAACACTTCACGGTGGTCCCTACTGACAAAGAGACGCTGTTAATTCGGCTCGTTTTGTGCCAGTGGGGTTGTGGAAACAATTTATGAACAGACCAGAAGCGTTTCTCGACGGTGTTAATAATAACAGAGACAAAGGCATCGATCGCTACAACGTTCCCTTCCGTATCGAGGGAAAAAGGACTATCTTAACGCTAGAACTACCAAAGTGGTCAAAATGATCCATTCGTAATTTTTTATAGAATCTTTATAAATTAACTACGATGCCTTCGGGCAGATTTTCCGCGATTTTCTATTAAAAATGTAGATAAACTTTTGTCCGAATTGCATTACGTATTATTTTATATTCTTTCCACCTTGATTTCTTCGGTAAAAATAAGTATACTTTAATCGTCGGTAGTTCTAGTGTCAATATTGAACTACCGTTACAGAGACATAAATTGAACCTGATATAGGAACATTGAAAGTAGATACGATATTTTCATATAAAACAAAGGAAAAATAGTTTTATTCTTACTTCATTTTTCTTTGCTTATAAAGATACCTTTTAAAAGAATTATGTTAACATGTCAAACGCCACACCGATTTTGGTCGACTTTACGTTAGGCTGTGTGCTGTGATACTAATTGAAAAACATTTGGTCGCAAAATAGTTAAGAATTTAAGGAAGAAATTGTAACAGTTTGGAAACGAAAGTCGTATCTTTGTTCAATGTGATTTAATAGAACCCATTAACGAATTACAAGGTATTATTTGCATTACATATTATTTTATATACTTTCCACTTTGATTCCTTCGCTAAAAATAAATATACTTTAATCGTCGGTAGTTCTAAGGTTAACACAAAAAAAGTGAGTTCGAGGAACATATTTTTAATGCAGGAAAAAATGATGAAATTGAATAATACTTTATAGTATTTTTATGTTTAAATATTACATAAATATAATTTAAATATTTTTATATTTTTACACCATATGGTTATGGTTATCGGCTAAAAATTTGGAATCACTATATTATAAGAGACACTGATCTAAAAGACAAAAATTTTGAGAAGAAAAAAGAAAGAATTTAGAAAAATGTTCCCTTAGAAAACTTTTTGGTGGAAAATTGATTAAAATACAGAAAGATATAGAATTAATAATAAAAGAAGTTTGTGTTATTTTGTTGTTATTTACCCTATACTAAACTCCTCTTTATTCCCCATTACTTTTATCCACATATAATAATTTTTAATAGTTCCAAAACCTGAATGTTTTCAGTTAATTTCATATTTATTCGTCCGATCGGAAACTTTCTGCCAGGAGTTGTACTTATAGTATTAAACACACGATGTTATTGATTATTGTTGGGATTCACCGACAATATGTGCATATCCCCGCAACGCATAAGACCTACCAGCTGCAAGATCTTTTTTGACCTGAGCTTTATTGCACTTTCTGCTGACCAGCCCGAGGATTCCTGAGGACTAGTCAGTCTGTTTTAGCCGCCAGCACTCCCACGTTGAAGACCGGCACCATTCTAACATTATATTGGGTTGTTCGGAAAGTAATTTCGTTTTTTTTTGTGAAAATGAAAGACAATTTTCGTATAATGAACAAATATTTGATTAAATTATTGGGTTGTCCGGAAAGTTCGTGCCGATTTTTAAGGAAAATTCAAACACGACACATTTAAATTTCCTTATACATTTATTAAATTATTTATGTTCCATTTTGTTCTATAATTTTTCTCCATCTTTCACGTAACTTGTATATCACATCCTTCCAAAAATTCTTAGGTTTTTCGGCGAAAAACTTTTCCATGTTTAACATTAGAACCACCGTGCCAGTCAAAATGACTGATTCGTAATTTGTCATAGAAATTTTATAAATTTACAGTAGCGTATTTTCAGGGATTTTCTATAATTTTTTAAACAAAATATGCACAAAGAATTATTACCCCTAATATTCTTTTCTTTCTTTGGTACAATTAAGTCTATTTTAATCGTCGGTGGTTCTACTGTTAATAGCGTGTAAAACTAATGAAAATGAATGTATCCTAACTAAACTTTTATCTAAAGATGCCTCAAGTGTCACTCTTTAGAATATGTACGCGTGTCATTTGTTTTCATTCATTCCGAAATATTCAGACCTGTTCTAATGGCACCTACCGAAAATCGGCACGAACTTTCCGGACAACCCAATATTTTTTGGCCATTCTGGTCCAGTACCTTTCGCCATCTTTCGTGTTGTTATTCGCCGGTTTGCATCAACTAATGCCTTTATCTTGTCTTTATCAGCTTCAACCGGCCTTCCAGAACGTGATGCATCTTCGACATCAAAATTTCCGGATCGAAATTTTACAAACCAGTTCTGGCACTGGCGTACCGTCAACGCATCTTCTCCATACACATCGGTTAATTTCTTTCCGGCTTGAACACCATTTTTACCTTTTCTATAGTAAAAAAGTAAAATATGACGGAAATGCTGCTTATTGCTCTCCATATTTAAAAGGGCGCCAACCAAAAACTACTGCCTAAAATAAAATGGACTTTTTCACACACAAACCTTGCTATATCAGTTCTCAAAACATATAATGATTATGCGGCTTAAGTGTGAAGTTGGGTGCAGAAAAATACAATTAAATCCTCTATCGGGAAAAAACGAAATTACTTTCCGAACAACCCAATATTTCTTTGTATAGTTTTCCAATTGCAATAGTATTTTTACATTTCTCATTTTTACTCAACAAAATCTATTTCCTAGGATACGTGTATTTTTCCACCTGCGATTTTATTAAGAATAAAACAGTTTCCACAGTAAACACTGTTTTACCATTTTAATAAATATTCCAACAATAATAAAATAACTCAATTATAGTATAATTTCTGGTACTAGAAATATTATCTAAAATTTCGAATTAATTAAAAAATTAACGAGAGATTGGACATGCATGAAAACCGGAAAGTGTCACGATTTAAGTCCCAATTTTTGTTAATTATATACAAATATTATAACAGTTACCTACTGTTATTTTCTTATCTCTGAATTTATGTAAATTGAAACTCTTTAAATTTCAGATTTGCAAACAGAAAAGATTTTCCGACTTTTCAAGAAGGATCATAATATCTTGTTTTTGAGATTAAGATTATGTTAATCACTCATAAATACTCAGTGTTGTGTTGTATATTTCGCTGGTTGCAAACGAAATGAAAAATATGCAGAAATTTATATCTTCTGGTTTATTTCGAGAAACTTAAGAAGTCCATGTAAATACAAGTAAGCTAGCTGCTGGATTAAAGCTTGGATTAAAGTTTTAATGCTTGATTTGTTCTGTGGCGGTAAAAGAGTGGCAAATAAAGTTACGTAAGTACACAGGAATTAAAACCAGTTTATGTAATATGTTTGAATTTCACGGCAGACTAAACTGGTATTTTTATTAAGCCAGGAATCAATTACGAACGATAATGTGCTTCTCAAAAATCGAGAAATGAAACAACGGCGATGAATAAAATTCAGTAATAATAATTTCTTTAAACGAGCCCAAATACATATTTATATTCGAACGTATCTTTATCTGAATAATTATTAACCCTTTGCGGACGAGCACTCTTTCGACTCTGATTCGAAGCAGGTGGAGAATAATTTCTATATGGAACAAAATTATAAATTAAATATCTAAAGACAGAAAATAAAATAGAAAATAGACAAATAGTCGATAAAACTTCGCATTGGCGTCTCCTATTCGTTTGTCATTCTAGAGGCGACAATTCGTCTTAGGAATCAAATTATAATGTCGTCGCAGCGGCGACATTCGTCCGAACAGGGTTAATACACTAATTTCATAAATTTCTTCCTACCATAATTTTATCGTACAATATATTTCAGAGAGATCGATGAAAATAATTGAAATTAGTCTTAACCCTCTATGGCTTTGTGTGATTTAAAAATTACAAACCTAATGTATCTAGATTTTAAAAAATTTGTTTTAACTGGTTATCACTGGTCTATTAAATTTGATTATTGTATTACTGCAGCGACACCATGATCCATCTATAGCAATTATTAGCTTAAAAATTTTCAATTCTAAGCGAAAATCTGTAAGCAATCATAATTTTTTCTCTGGTAAGCAGAGAAAATTCGGGTTATAAATGATTAACTTGATCAATATTCTTGTAATTAATCCGATGCGTGACAATTTCTTTTTTAAGCAATGCGTGCGACAAGTTGGAACGATTCAAACATTTTTATTTTATTTTTGTGTCTTATATTGTACCATGTCACAAAAACTTTACTTTATTTAGCAGACGTTTGTATATTTCTGTTAATTCTATGATTGTTAGCTATCTTATACAATAAGAAATGAAATGTTACTCAAATATTAGTTTAAAAAATTCTAATCATATAATATTTGTATGCTACAAAGGTAACGAAATAAAACTACAGTGGATGCTCAGTTTATTAGGTCGCTTGAGATGAATCTATGATTTCACAGTACATCGATAAATTCTTGAATGGAAACCTAGTTACTTTAAATTCTTATTATTCTTTTATGAAATGGTAGTGTGTTGATAATATATTCATTTAAGGACACTGTAGAGTGTCCTTATGTACTACATCGATGTATACTAAATAAATCAAGATTCTTGATTGGCCTGGGAATTCTCCAGACCCGAATCCCATTCAAAATTTATGCAAATTATTACAGAAGGAATTTTCAAAGGAAATTATTACAAACGAGCAACAATTAACTAATCGTCTAACCCTCATACGTTCCTCGGAAATATCTACACAAACGAGACTAATTTTTTATTTACCATATTGGTATTTTAGAGAAAATGTTAACGAATTGTTTTTTACCCTCAACTTTACATTTTAGACAAATATATCAAGTTACGATACAGTCAGATAAAAATCAGATATTTTACAATATATCGAAATAGAAAATGAGTAAATTTTGATCCGAGGAGCATGCGAAGGTTGATTGAAGTATTCATAATCAAATCAGTCAATTTCTGCTAAAAGAAGTTCAGAATAATATGTAAGGAAGACTGACGGGCGAGGCGAGAAGAAATTTAGAAACAAACTATTAGTGAATAATATATTTTATTTGACCTGCTCTGGTCGACGTGCCTGCTCGAAAAACTGCTTTTTTCCTGGGCTTTTCCTAGGAGGTGTCCTAGGAAAAGAAAAGGGGAGGGCCGTCCTAAGTGGACGCACTTGGCCGACTCTCTACGCATGGCCCTCACAAAATATATATCTCTTCTCTATTGCTTACAAATAGATATTTTAAAGAAGTATAGGATAGAAAGGAAATAAATATTTATTAACATTCGTTGCAGAAGATGACAAAAAATTCCTTAAAATGGACCGTTCTGATTTTATAGAATTTATATTAAATAAGTGCACACCAGTCATTTTGACCACTTCGGTAGTTCTACTGTTAAAGGAAACTATGAAAAATGTATAGATGGTATACAGCAAAGAATAAAAGCAGTTATTGCACCAAGAAACATTGTCAGAAAGTACAGACCATGTTATTATTTTTTAATAATTGTTGAAATCATGATAATAATGAAATTCTGTGGGTGATGAGCGATTCCAAAACCAAAAACATCCCTTTGCTCCCATGGCCAGGCAATTCTGGCGACTCGAATGCCAAAGAAAATGTCTGGAGTCTACTGAAAAGACTACTTTACAACTCTCCAAGCACCACGTTATCCGAGTTGAAAACAAAAATTACAGATATTTGGGAAAATAATGAAGATACGAAGCATATGATCGAGCTGTCGTCAAAGCAAAGGCTCTTAATCCCACACAACACGGTATTTTATAGGAAACTATTTATCGTGTTGTAGGAGGATTAGGTGTATTTTGAGGTTTTAAAAATCTATCGAGTCTTATTGGTTATTATTACTATTGTTATCAGTATCAGCTCGTATAAAATAATATGTAATATAATTTTGCTACAGAAAGAGCCAGCCGATTCACAGTGAACACACGTTTCTCCATAGACAAATATTCTACACCTATTCCTCCGTGAAGAAGGATTTAAGACGGAAAGGA
>SMSQ01014141.1:12187-33962 GCA_019453375.1 Ctenoplectra terminalis | reverse complement strand
CTACAGCGCCATGGAGGCCACCAGTGACCGGCGACACGACCAATAATAAAATACACGATTAAAGTAAATATCGATACTGATAATTTTTAAAATAACACCACTGCTACTGTAATGGTTTAAAGAAATTAACGCCATACGGAACATGCAAAAATAATGTTATCAATACAAGGAAAATATAGATATTATTTTGTTTAACATAATACGCATCGCATAATAAGAAATTCATATTGGCGCCATGCGCAAACCACGTAAAATGCGCGCGGCAGTCAACGTGTTAATAAAAATATAAATTTGCATAAAAATGCATAGTCTGTTAATAAATTATTCTGTTTATTGAGTTTAGCAAAAATTGAAGCTACTAATACTTACACGGATACTCAGCGTGCACCCAATGAGCAGGTAACTCGGATGAAGGAATCTTCCAGGTGATATTACCAACAAGTTGTTCGTTAATCGGATCATCGGTGAAGCTATAAGTGAAATTCATGGTAACCTCGGTGCTTTCCGACGAAATCGACAGTTCGGCTCGCATGCATCTATAAGAGAGCGCCTCCTCCGAGCTTGCATAGTACTGCACTATGTACCACGAACCAAGGAACTGCAAGAAATACAAGTTCTTTATTGCCTCAGCATAGAACGTGTCTTCACGGCTAATCCGTGAAGCCGTTCGCGCCTAATAGTCTTCTTCTTGTTCGCGTTGTAATGTTAATCGAGACGCTAGCACTCTAATGGACCTGTTCTGCTACGGGGCAGAAACCGAGTCCTGGTGCAAAACGTTCGCAAATGCATATAGTCTTAAGTAAATATGCGGCGAACGCACAAAAGATCCGTTAAATTAAATTTTATAATTTCAAGCTGTAAATATTAATGCGAGAACTAAAACTACAAAATTTATTTCTTTTGTTTTCTTGTTCCTACTGTCTGGAAATAATATATTTCCAGATAGTTTTATTTAAAAATTAGCTTTTATTTTTTTGTTCCTTCTCCTCGCTTACGCTTTAAAGTGTTCTTTTAATTTTTAAATATTTTAAACTTATAAAATGTACAGTGTTAACCTTTGACAGTCGAGAGGTTGTAGTCGCACTTTTGTACAAAATGGAGGACCATACGTTTCATTATTAACTAATTTGTGTAATTTAATAAACGAGGAGAGAATTTAAATACGATTTATCGTTAGTCACAAAAATTCTTATTAATGTAAGTATTATTGCTTTTTTTATTAAGATAAACCGAGGCGAATCGGATCGAAATAAGAATCCAGTTACGCGATAGATTTTTAAGTTAAAAAAAATGTTTTGTTATTGATGTTTAATCTAAATGGGTATTGTTTACGAGTTTATAATGAAAAGTTAACTTTCTAGATTATGACTGTTACTTTTTCACTATCAAAAGAAGATGATCCCATTGTCCCTGAAAACTATTCTTCCTTATTATAAACGTAAATAAATAAGATACAGTCCCTACTGAAATCTCTAAATAATATTAAACCTTTCCATGAACTTTGTACATCTTTTCTACAAACTGTGTCGCTAATAACCCAACTTATTATTTGTGATTGATACCAATTAAAATACACATTTAAAAAAAAAAGAAAAGTCGAAACAATTAAAGAAACAAATGCAACAATTAAATGCACCAAGTCTGACAAAGAAATGTTTAAAAAATATACTATTTATGTAAAAGTCAATTTTTGGTCATATAAACCTAAACAAGACAGCAGTATAATNTTATTATTTGTGATTGATACCAATTAAAATACACATTTAAAAAAAAAAAAAAGTCGAAACAATTAAAGAAAGAAATGCAACAATTAAATGCACAAAATCTGACAAAGAAATGTTAAAAAAATATACTATTTATGTAAAAGTCAATTTCTGGTCATATAAACCTAAACGTATAACGTAAAAAATGTAAAAAATAACGGCAATAAAAACGAAATAATGTAAAAAAAAAGTCGAAACAATTAAAGAAACAAATGCAACAATTAAATGCACAAAATCTGACAAAGAAATGTTAAAAAAATATAGTATTTATGTAAAAGTCAATTTCTGGTCATATAAACCTAAACGTATAACGTAAAAAATGTAAAAAATAACGGCAATAAAAATGGCACGATGTAAAAAAAAAAAAACAATCTCTTATCTTTAAAACATTACTTCTTTGAACTAAATATTTCATTCATTGAGACAGGATTTCATGCTGTCAAATATAACGCACATATTTTGGACGATCGCGATAGGTGGCCTATTCTACGAGTGATTTATGCGAGAGTGGAAAATTCGGTATCCCAGTCTCGTGTAAACGCTGCAGAGAGGTTCATCGGTGTTTACGTGAGGCAGGTCGTGCAATCGTTGCCGTGGACTGTCATTTAGTTTGGCATGCAATGCAAAACTGTCCCCTTTCTCTCTGTCGTGCATTCATCTCTTGCACGACGATCCATCTCTGTCTTGATTATCATTATTTTAACTGGACGTCGATATTAACACGCCGTGGGCAACGAACGAAAACTGGCATTTCATTCGTGTGACATTTTCTTTTTTAGCAATCGATGTATTTTAATGTATTTTGTCCTTTTTTTGGTTATTTATTTTTCTTTTTATAATTAACGTACATACGAACAATTTTGTCCTTTTTTTTGTAATTCATTTTTCTTTTTATAATTAAAATAAATATGTATAATTTTGTCCTTTTTTCTATAATTTATTTTTCTTTTTCTAATTAATGTAAATACGAATAATTTTGTCCTTTTTTTGTAATATATTTTTCTCTTTCTAATTAATGTAAATGCGAACAATTTTGTCCTTTTTTTGTAATATATTTTTCTCTTTCTAATTAATGTAAATGCGAACAATTTTGTGCTTTCTTTATCATTTATTTTTCTTTTTCAAATTAACCTAAATACGAATAATTTTGTCCCTTTTTTGTCATTTATTTTTCTTTTTCCAATTAATATAAATACGAACAATTTTGTCCTTTCTTTGTCATTTATTTTTCTTTTTCCAATTAATATAAATACGAATAATTTGTTCCTTTATGATTGGATTTGTGAGATGCGATGATAATTTTTGTAACTGCTTTGAAATTTTTATTTCATATAATTGTCTGCGTAGATACCCAAAAATTTGTAATCAACGATTACAAATAAGAGTATATATATATATTGTAATCAACGATTACAAATTTTATTTCATTTGTATTTTTTGGGGAACGTGAGATAAGCTCTTATTTTGTTTCTCATGCATAAAATTGTGACTTTTAAATTAGCATAGCTGCAACGTGTAAGTTAAGTTAATGCATTTGTAATAAGGACACAGGTATTATATAAATAATTTGAAATAATGAAAACTATGTTCTGTACGAAACTGTTCGATACTCTGTTTCAACTTTATTTTAGACCCATTGGGTATAAGTACTCCGAAAAGAATTAAATTAAAATGCGAACAAAAGTTGGAAATGTAATACGAAACAATTTCATTATCGATTATGTAAAAATTCAGATCAATATGCATATGAAACCTTTTAACCTCGAAATTGAAATACACTCAAGCTATTTTTGGTTTAGTGGCCACAGAGGAAAATGTCGCGTAACGTGTATAGCTCGCTGCTTCCCGAAGTGAAGAGATTATAGTAGATGTTCCCGTTATCAGTTCCGGTTAAGAGCCATAAAGAAGAATGCTTTCGAGGATTGAGAGCTTGTAACTTCATAAATAATTTATTATTCCTTGTTATTCTTAAGAATTCAGGAAAGATTATACTTGAATTCGACTTAATTGCAAACATTCAAACTTAAATCGAGATTAATTAAGCCTAAGAAAATATAGAAAACTAATATAAAATCACTATAAAATCACTATGAAATGTAGAAAAACTGTGCAAGAAAATTAATTACCAGGAGTTGCAATTTTCTAAATAATTCATGATTTTTCATCTTATTTTTATGCATACACAATGCCGGACATAACCGAGCTCATTGCATATTTGTAATTATTTTGATCAATAAATAACTTCTGAAGATAAAATTTGCAAATATTTATTATGCAATATATCTGCGTTCTTCATAGTCTTGGATTATGATCCGAGATTGTACAAGATTTGTAAGCGCGCTCACAATTTAATCCTTTTAAACAGGAATTCGAATTATTTTTCAATATTTAGTGTTTATTTTTTTTATTGTAAAAATAGTTCTATTATAATTTATTGATCGGAATAATTATAAATATGTGATGAGCTCACAATTTTGTCCGATAGCGTGTGTTAAATATGAATCGAATCTTTTCGAAGTTAAAACTGTAAAAAGTGTAAGCTGAGCAGTGTATTGTATAAAAATACACGCTTGAAATAAAAATTAACTTTATAATTATAAATCACAGATATAATATTGAATTAACAGCTGCCAATTAAATCTTAACTTTTAAATTTGTTAAATACGAGTTATAAAAGGTCGTAAAATTAAAGCATCAAATTAGCTTTGCCTGGAAATTACAAACAGATAACGTTAATGATACCGTGTGTATCTGGAGGTTGGAAACAATACTAGGAATAAATATCACGTAAATGGTTTTTGGGTTATCAATGAAGCTAAACGATTTAGTTCATTGCCTATCTGGAAAGAGGATACCAAGGTTAACCGCTAATAAGGAAAGCCGGTTATCTTATTTGTTACGAATTGGACATCGTAAGCAACAATCTAAATTTACAAAGAAAGATCTTGGAATTTCAGACAAAATTAATACAAATTAATATAATTAAAAAAAAAAGAAAATAAATTAATACAATGAAACTGAAATAAATCTAACACTATTTTCTAAACAAATAACAAAAAAGAAGAAAAAGATTAAGAGCATTTAAATTTTCTATTAATTTTATTATCCATTACCGTCATAGATACGTTCTGCAATAATAAAAAGATAACAATAAAAATGAATAAAATAATTTAATCCTACGAGCAATTCAACAAAATTATACTAATAAAAGAGAAACGAAAAAAAGCGTAGTAATAAATAAAATCTAAAACTCAAAAGTGGAAAATATAATTGAACCGCACAAAGGTGTTCAATGAAAGCAAGTAGTTTTATATGAGCACAAGGTTTGTCCAAAATAGCCTTCCCTTAAACACGCATAAAGTTCCAAAAATAAGTTGCCTGGTGTCTTCCTTTGAAAGAAGGCTCGCGATATTTTACGCGAACCCTTGTCCACATCTGTACTGGAATATCAAATGAAAAAAAAACAATTTTTCACGAGTATTGCTTTTAAAAATTACTCCAACCATCAACATCCACGGGAAATCGAAAATCGCAGCAACGTTCTCGTTCAATTATATCCTCTAATTGTACACGCGAAAGTTTCGTTCGAGTAAATTTATAAACGCAACGCATCTTTCACCACGTTATAACTAAAATGCAATACCGGTAGGAAATTGTAATTTCTGTTATCTCACTCGTACGCGATCGAGAGTATTCAACAAACGCGTTCCAATTGCGCTCTCCGCAATTATTATTATATATTCCGCGCGCATATTGATCGGAAATCCGTCGCGATCGTCTATTCGTGAAATCGGAATATCAATGAGCGATACGTAACTGGATGTCCAACGACTCTGTCCAGGCAATTACGGAAAATTCACCAGCTGATTGTCAATATTAACGTGTCACAATCCTGTCATGCCTAACGACAATTAAGCTTTCCGTTTGAACAGCGAGACAGGAGTACCTTAACGAACTTACAACTTCTTATCGATCAAACATATATATATATATATATATATATTTTTTTTTAACAAAACTAATTTCGAAACGATTCGCAGTTAATCTAATTAAATTGAATGAAAAACGAATCGAGAACCTATTAACAGAAACTCTTAAGGAATTCTTAACACGGACCGATTGCGGACCGATCACGAGATATCTCGTATTCCGTTTCCTTTAGTTTGTAAAAGTAACAAGCAATTGTAAATGGGATGTTACGTTTAAAAATGATCACTTTGGTATAAAATAGAAATGAAGATCCATATTTACTGTAGGTATAGTTGTTTCGAAAAAGTGTGCAAGTAAAAATTTTCTTCGAGTATAACTTCATCCCGCAATAAGATTTTCGAAAAAGTAGCTGTTCTTCAATGTGTTAAGAATTCCAACTAAAGAGCTAACAAATCCAACAAAACGAACGCGCACTTCACTGAAATTCCACCAACAACGAGTCCCCAGTTTCCACGGAGCACCGGCAACTTCCGTCAAACTAAATGGTAATTGAACGTCGCACGGAACGTACCTCGGATATGTCAAAATTTCGTATGCCCTTTACTTTGGGGCACTTGGTCTTGTCCTCCCGCCTTTTCCACGTAGCGGCGGTGTCGTCGATCAAACATAGGAACAACAGTAGCACTATTATCACCGAATAGAATCTCGAACGTCTCGTTCCGGGCTGCATTCTCTCGGTCACATTCAAGCTTCTATCCGCTTGGAACACGCGGAACTTCTTACTTCTTCGCTCGGTAGGTTCGCCTGGTCGACTAAAGGCCACCGAGTCGGTCAGAATGAAGAGCGGACGCGCTCATGACTACCACTATCTACACAAACCGTAGAGGGGGTGGTCACTATCACGTTCCTCCCTTTGCATTCTTGCTACTCTTTCGTTTTCAATCGGCAACTTGTTCCGAGCGTCGCGCGTACGATCTTCTCGTAACTGGCGTCAGCTTAGCCCAGGACTCTCTTGATCGTAGGCGTGATCGTCGTCACGGCTAAAGAAGGGCATCGACTGTTAGAGCACCTCGTCCCGCTCGCTCTCCAACATCCGACTCGTATCTTCGCGGTTTTTTATAGTCCCGTCCACCGGTGCCACTCCGTGTTCAAGGTGAACGCGAACAATGTTCGCAGGATCTCTGTATCCACCGTCGGTGATCGATGAATCCGGTAAACTGGTCTTTCGATGCGATTAACCCTGCTGCGGGGTCATTTTTTTATGTGATTGTGTTTTTGTTTCGTTAAAGAATTTGTTAATCTTAAGATGAATGTAAAACGCTTGTGTTTGTTAATTAACCCTCTGTAGCCCGAATTTTGTCTGCTTATCGGAGAAAGAATTAGGATTCATTAAGTTTCAATGTTTTTCACTTTGATTTGAAAATGTTTTAAATAATAATTACTGTAGATGGATGGTGGTGTCGCTAAAGTAATACAGTAATTAAATTTAATAGTGCAGTGATAGCTAAAGAAAATTAATTTTTTAAAATATAGATACATCAGTTTGTAACCTTTAAGTCACACGGTCCTATAGAGGGTTAAATAAAAAATGCTTTGCTACTGTCAATATGCAAATTTCCTTTCTTCAGTTTTATGTTGAATACACATTTTTATCGGAATTTTGGAAGTTTATTGGTCAGAAAAGAATTTGAGGATCGTAACAGGGTTGATGATACAATGTGCTGATGGTACAGGAAAATTCGTAGAGGGTTGTTTGTAAATTAGAGAACAATTTAAATGCAACGTGTAAGTGTACAGTTAGTATTGTTCCTCGTCTATTGAGTAATTTAAGGTTTCTTTTGATAAAAACTCTTCGTCTTCCGTGGTAATGAATTTCTTCGAGTAATTTATGCAGGCTTCTGATTGATTTGATTTCTTGCCATTGAAAAGGTTTTGGAAAAACGGGAGTTAATAATCCTATAAGCAAGACGGATGGGATATAACATCCCTGTCAGAATCTAACAATTTTTACCGACTCTTCGTTGGACGAAGCCCGGCGTTATATTGTTGTTTCTTTCTTCCTATTATTCAAATTAAGTGTTTTATTGCTTGGCAGAGGTTGGTAATAAATTATCCCCTTTCGATGTCGAATACACAATAGAACTTAATACCGGTACCTGCGACGGCGATACGAGCTCTCCGAAGAACCCAATATATCGCTTATAATATGAAAAGAGTTTAATAGATAATTACAGTGCGGCGTAAAGGAAAGTGTAACAAAAATTTAACAGCGCGTTTTATAAATTTCCATACATTAAATATTCGATACGTTAATTATTTTACAATGAATTAAATATTTGTAGTTTTAATATTAAAGCTATTAAAGAGATCACAATAATAGATATTTGAAAAAATACAGAATGGAAAAGAAACAAATGTTGAATCAGAAAGTTTTTAATAAAAATATTTTAAGCTACAACAAAATTTCAGGCGCATTAATTTTACTTCGTATCTCATTTCCCGTATAAATATAGTATATTTTTGTGCCGGATTAGCATAACAATACACGAGTATCAACGAAACAGACCTGAATTTTAAACGGTGAGTTTCATATTTAAAACAAACGGAAGATGATGACGATATAGAAAACGAGAGTAATATTAGTTATGATGCGCATGAAATATTTATAACGCGAAAGCGTTAACTGCTTTGAATTTTTATTCTTTTTTAATACGTTTTGGCATAATCTATGCCATTACTTTACATTAATATTATACGATAATATTAAAGCGCATAAATAATTGAAACGTTCAATTATAGAATTTACGTTTCAATGTATTTATCGATATATTGTATTTTATATAAATAAATATATTCAATAGATATACAAACAACGTAGTACTTAAAGAATTATTTTAGATTAAAGAGCAATAGAATGGTTGTTTATATATAAAAATGTTAACAATATTTTATGAATCTGTAATTCATTACACCAAGAGAAACGTTGAAAAGTTCATTGCATGCATTAAGCGTATGATTAATCATGATACTTTTAATGTTCATTGCAATAGACGTGCCTCAATTACCGCATAAATTGACATGCATTTAATTAATATGCGCCTTTAAACTCGTATACCGCATGTTATTCTCCTTTACGATCACTATTCAAGAACCGTTTCCGATAAACAATTCAGTAACAGTTCTCTGAATAACTTCGACATACCATCTCGTCGCACGAAAACGTGTTCGAAATAAATGATTTATCATTTTCATGATTCTCGGTATATGATGCAACACTACAAGTATTCGAAAATCTTCACATCTGTTTCTGTTCCAAAAATGGTTTGTTTCCTGCCAAGGATAAATATGAGTCACAGCACAGAATGATTGGAAAGCTATTGTTCGTGTTCAAATAATCCTAAACTCTCACAAACCCTTGCAAACGATGAGTAAGTTCTTCAAAGTAAAAAGCGATGACGATGACTTCACCGTTAACAAGATGGCCACTTATAATCGCCTTATAGAACAACGGTGTCCATAAGGTGACCATAATAAATTCGATAGACATAAATGCCATCGAGATTAATCGTTTTACCGATACTTCGTACTGTTTTACTGAAATAAAACTGTGACTCTACAAAAATAAAATTTTCCGTACGATTGTCACGTGAAATATAATGTCAGCGTTGTCATTCAAAATAAGTTTTAAATGGGCATATATCAATTAACACTGATCCGTCGACGCAGATAAGCAGCTTATCGCTCGCGTTTCTTTATCGAGCATCCTTTTCCTCCGAATGGATGTAGCCGGAATGTAATAATTAACTCTGTAACGAAGTTTTAGAAAGAACGTTATCGCGTGTAAAATTATTATTTAAGAAGAGGACAGTAGAATAATTAAAAACAGTATTTATTTACGACTATCTTATACAAAATATATTTCATTTCGGTAAAAAATATTTGTCGTACATATTTTGAATACGGCTAGTTTAATTCACTGAATGGACACGATCTTTGAATGGTCTACTTCATCGATATCATAATCATTTACATCATTGTGAATATAAGGTCATTTCCACGGTGGTTTATTTTTTTGTTGATCCCCTTTTAAAGATATCTTTTGTGGAATTGACATAAATTCATTGGTTTCCCGGGTGGTCTAAGTAGAGAGTAAGAGAAGCAAAATTATAACATAGCTATTTTTCGCACCTACTGTGATAATAAAATAATAAAGGTAACGTACTTACTTCCGACGCAGCTTGCCACACGATACTGTCGTCGTCTTTGATACTCGGTTCTTTTTTTAAATAATGTTTCCTTGGTACTTCTCTACATACTAAAGGTGGACTTGAAATACTTTCCCTAATTTTAAAAAACTCCTCTTTTGCTTGCTGCATCTCAGCAATCTATAATATACTCGATCTTGCATTCCGTATAAATATACGTGTTAGAATTAAACGATACTTACCATTCTCACATATTTTCGAAGATCTTCCTTCGATTCTTTTCTACTAGTTAGAGGCGTGTCGTCAATTGACGTCATAGCGCTCACGCAATCATTTTGATCGCGAAAATTTTTCATATCCGACGCGTGTGATGTTAATCTTATCGGTTCCTGAGAAACCTTTGCACAGCAATTTGGCATCGATTCTGATTTTCTTGGACCCCTTGATTCGAATAATTTTTCGGCATGGATTTTTTGAAGAGGCGTCAAGTTTTCCATATTTCCGCCTATTAATTGGTAAAAATTGTACAATGGTACACGGATAGTCAGCAGCNCGCAGCTTGCCACACGATACTGTCGTCGTCTTTGATACTCGGTTCTTTTTTTAAATAATGTTTCCTTGGTACTTCTCTACATACTAAAGGTGGACTTGAAATACTTTCCCTAATTTTAAAAAACTCCTCTTTTGCTTGCTGCATCTCAGCAATCTATAATATACTCGATCTTGCATTCCGTATAAATATACGTGTTAGAATTAAACGATACTTACCATTCTCACATATTTTCGAAGATCTTCCTTCGATTCTTTTCTACTAGTTAGAGGCGTGTCGTCAATTGACGTCATAGCGCTCACGCAATCATTTTGATCGCGAAAATTTTTCATATCCGACGCGTGTGATGTTAATCTTATCGGTTCCTGAGAAACCTTTGCACAGCAATTTGGCATCGATTCTGATTTTCTTGGACCCCTTGATTCGAATAATTTTTCGGCATGGATTTTTTGAAGAGGCGTCAAGTTTTCCATATTTCCGCCTATTAATTGGTAAAAATTGTACAATGGTACACGGATAGTCAGCAGCAATTAACGCGTTAAGCGCCACGCCGGTCCCTGCGGACCGACGCTGAAATATTCGTTTAGGCGACGTTGATTTCCGAAAACTGACAGTATCAATCTCAAAAAATAACACCTTAACACGTTGAGTGCCACGTCAGTCATCGGTGACTGACACTGAACTTCCCGTTCAGGCCGCGTCAGTCACCGATGGCTGACAGTGTAAAATATGATATAAAACTAAAAAATTTACATTGTTTTAATTTGTTATCTAAAATTTATTTAAAGTCCACTTAATTTCTATTTAATACGGGATTTTATTATTAATGTACTTAAACACTTGCATCGTGTAAATTTTAACATGCTAGTAGTGCGCTTCGCATTGCCGTACCACGATACCAGCGCGCGTGGCCTGAAGGGGATTTTTNTAGTGCGCTTCGCATTGCTGTACCACGATACCAGCGCGCGTGGCCTGACGGGGATTTCCTTATAAAATCGGGTGGCACTCAACGTGTTAAAATTCGTCAACGAGTTCTATTAAATCACATTAAAGAAAGTTACCATCTTCCTTTGCAGGCCTTTACAATTTTCTTCTTAAATTCCTAATTATTTAGCGATCAAATGTTTTTGAATTATTATCATAGCACACAGGCTAAAGGAAGGTCGACCGAAATCGGCGTGGCGTTTAACGTGTTAAATAATTCTACCTGATATAATTTGTAACGCCTGTTGCCATTGTTTTTGCATCACCGAGTGAAGCTGTTCGGCAAGTTGAGATTTAGTAGCACGCTGCGAACTAAGTTGCGATTCTAAAAACGATGACTTCTGTAAAACTTCAGCTAACTGAAGCTCGTACAATCGTTTCTCCTCTTTATGCTTTTCTTCTAATAAATTTATTTCTAACCGATGCCTGAATAAATTTCAGTTAAATGCTATACAATTGATTTTCGTTAATTAACCATAAGAATCCATTTAAAGAGAACACGTACTTATCCATAATGTCTTTAATTTTTCTAGCTGCACATTCAGCAATAACTTGTTGTCTATTTTTTAATTCTTCCAGAAATTCAGACTCAGCAGCATCGAGTTGAGTTTGAAATTCTTGCAATTTCACTTTTACTACTTCATCGACTTGTTTCTGGTAAATTTCTTGTAATTCGGATCTAATCTTTTCTTTTTGCTCTGCGAGGAATTTTGTTTCGTCCCTGGCTAATTTCTAAAAATGAATCGAAATTAATATTTGAAAATGGGGCAAAATATTAATCATTTTACTACCTCTGCCTTCTTAGCATCCTCAAAGGCTGAAAGCAGTGAAGCATTCTTCTGCTCTAGGATTGAATTTCGATTGTTTTCTTCCTTTAGTTTCAGTTGTAAATTTTCTTTCTCTTGTCTAAGTACAGTTAACTCCGCTTCGCAAGTGTCCAATGCTTTATGAATAACGTCCATTTCATTTCTGACCTCTCCGCCCTTTAATCGTTCTTTACCTAATTCTTGTTGAAGAGACTTTAGCGTTTCCTCGGTTTGTTGATTTTTTTCTATTAATTTGTTGTATTCTACTTTCAATTTTTCAGATCTACTTTCTGCTTCTTGTACAAACGATTTGTAATTTTCCAATTCATCGGCATGATTTTTTAATAATTCTACCTTTTCTTTCATCGCAATATCATTTTTTTCTTTGTATCCGGCTGCAAGATCTAACGCCTTCGATAATTCACCTTCGCAGCGTTTAATTTGTGCTTGAAATTCCGAAATCTCTAATTGATGTTTTTCCGTTACATTTTTAAGATTCGTCTGTAAAGCGTTATATTCATTTTCTAACACATGAACTCGTTGTTTTAATTTGGACCATGCATTATGAAATTGTGCTATCAATTCGTTCTTCTCGTTATCTACTCTAAGTGCCACTGCAACTTTTTCTTGTTGCTCCAACAATCGTTTTTGGAGCTCCTGAATTAGATGCTCACAATGCTGTAAATAAATTTACATTATTAATTATATTAATTTCTTAAAAAAGAAAAAAAAACTGGGGATATAAATATTCATATACTTCGCGTCGAAATTTTTCTTCTTCCAATTTAATTCTATGTATTTCTTCTTGTGTTTTATTGCCATTGTTTTCCCAAAAATCTGACAATGATAAAAGTCGTTGAGATTTTCTAGAATGATAAATAAAATGAAATTATTACTTATAAAATTATATAATATTAATGATAAACACACATAATATAATAAAAAAATACCTTGGCAAAAAATCAGTATTTGTGGAAGCATGAGCAATACTTTTAGCAAGTGGTACATCATGTGCTTGTTTTACATATTGCACATTTCCATTTTGTTGCAAAATTTTGTAAGGATCTGTTAAATGTAATGCATTATGTTCTATATTTTTTATCGATGATGCAGTATTGCAGTGTGTTAATTCACTATGTAATGGAATATCTAACTTTTTATGCGCAGGATGTGTTTGAGTATCATAAACATTAATTGAACCTATATTATTTATAGTGTCTGCATTTAAAGGAGTTTGTTGATTAACCGATTCCTTTTTATGCGCATCATTTATTTTTATACTTGATTTATCAATACTGTTTAAATTTGTCAGTACATTTACACCTTCTATCTCTCCAGTCTTTGAAACTTGATTTTGCATACTTTTCTCCCACGTTTTAAATTCTGAGATCATTTTATCAGTCTTATTCATATGAAACGAATCGTTATATGGCAAGGATATATCAGCAAATATATCAAATTTTTTTTTAGACGCAGTTGATAAAATATCACGATGATTTGAATCTTGCGAATCAAACTCCAATCTTCGATTAAAAGAGTGCTTGTACGCATCGCTGTAGTCTCTATTTCTTAGACTATCACTATTCTCGTTAGATAACATGCCATCTTGTTCCTTAATACAATGGTGCATGGAAACTCTGTTTATCCTTTTCGATAATTCTAACTCAGTAGCCTCCATTTCTTGAAGCAACTCATCAACTTCAGAGAGCTCCATTTCTTGTATGCTAGTTTTAGAATGCGACTGTGGTTGTTCTGTTGTGCTAAGTAAAGTTGAGGTAGATGGCATTGAATGCAATTGATCGAAAGAAGGTTTAACATATATATTATTCGTGTTTCTACAACAATTAACTGGATAAGAGCAAAGTTCCCCTCCAGAAGAATTAACAGTAACATGCGGGAAACCCACATTGCAAGCAGTAGAGGGTACCACCACAGAGGACTGGGACGTTAGAAAATCATGCTTATTCCTGTCACGTTCATTAGAGTTAGTTGCATTAGTACCGGTAGACACAGAAAAATGATTCCCCGACTTCATGTCATTCTGATGAAAATTAATACAATTTGACAACGAATGATCATTAGGGGTTGATGGAACAGACAAGGATTGACGAGGTTTCACAGGTGTATTCTGCAAACTACAATTCTCGCTTATGGAGAATTTAGTTCTAGGTAACGTCTGTCTGAGCTTGGCAATTGAATTTGTTTGATTCGGTAACTCCGATGAATTATTTAAAAAAGCAGCGTCTAAGCTAGTATCTTTGGACTCGATAGCACAAATTCTGTTTTCTAATGTCTGCATATGTTCCACAAGTTCCGATATTACTCCAGTTCTTTTACTACTATAATCTGTTTTTGCCTGATCGGAGCTAACATCAGATTCTGAAGATGACGGTACAAGGAACAGGTCAGGTGGAATTAAGAGTAAAACATCTGTATCATCAGAATCACTCATCATCCATTTGAATTTCCTTTCACCAAAGCAAATCAAATCCAGTTATTGAATATTCCCAGGAAATGTATATGTACACAATATTTACACAATATTTTATACATCCCTCCAAAACAATAAGCAGTGTAAACAAAAAATTGAATTCACTACCTTGTTCATTTAGTATTGAGAGAAGGGTATAAATCTCAGTGGTATAAATAATCTATAAGTATTTCTAAATAGTTATCACTCATTCTTCGCCTTTCCACTAATAAACCACATTATGATACATACATTGTTAAAAATTAGTGCTCTAACCAAGCAAAACGTTCAAATGGAAGCATCCCTACCATAACTGAGTCAAAAATACATTGATGCCATCAGTAGATGGCAGCATAAGGAATTTAGAAAGTCTTTCATCCTTTTCTTATATCACCTTTCTCTCAAGTATAAATCCATACCACAGACGAGGTACAGATGTGTGAAAAATCAGGCAAAAATCAGTTTTGTTATGCTCTCTTACGATTTAAAGTGGTGAATTTACAAAATATATAAAATTCAACCACCGATGTTGGTAAAGCAAACAGATGTGAAAAAATTCTCATTTATTACGTTCTTATACAGAAAAAAATTTGTTTATGAAAATTGCATGATACAGGAAGACACACCTTTCGATTGAAGTAAATTTTCTTTCTTTACTTTATTATTTAATAAAACACAAAAACCTACATACTTTTTTTTCAGATCACTCGATAGTGTTTCTCAATACGAATTCATCATCCCTTCATGTATACGGCCCAGTAAACTATGCATTAAAAATTTGATTATTCATATGACATAACCTGCATGTATAGATTTAATAACAATTTTTTTTCACAATAGTTAATTATTTGCGATTTTTACGAACGATATTTTGTCTAAACTTGAATATACATTTGATCGAATGATTTATACATATTACATCTTAGTATTCAAGTAAAAAACAGTCTTGGAGAATATTTTTGTTATGCTGGAATAATTTATTGTTAATAATCACACAAGTAATTGAAATAAGATTTATTATAATATATACATTTGCACAGGAATAAATAAATTTGTCAATTNGATTTATTATAATATATACATTTGCACAGGAATAAATAAATTTGTCAACAATAAATGTATAATTACGTAATAATAAATTTTACCAATAATGAAATAATAATATAGTTTAACGATACAATAAATTGTATTTCAAACTATTAAGAAAATATTCATATGGAATATTATTCAATTTCCAAGCGAAAGCAATTCGCCTTTCAGCTGCGTTAAGAAAATATCCGAGAAAATTTCTCGAAATTTTCCTCGAAAAATCAGTGGGAATTTTCGTATTTCGCGCTTGGGCCCGAGCAGTCTCCCACTGCGTCGTCGGAAGCCATCGGCGCATGCGTCGTTAGTTCCTTCGAGGACAGCAAGTAACAGGATGTGTTTCGCAAATCGAGGTTCGTAAGTTTAACTTTATTTTATCGCTATTTTAGTATATTTTCAGTAATTATTATATATCATGTACCATTGTTAGCGTTGTCACGCTTGTAATTAACAATTTATAAACATCGCGAGAATATATTAAATAATTTTCGGGTCTCTTGTTTGTCGATTCGATTATTAAATATTACTTAATTTCGTCAATTTTATTACGAATTTTCGTCAATTCCATATTGAGTTTATAACGCAGTTTGTATCGAGTTTGGAATATAATAATTATATAATTAGACTTTATTTAGACAAGTTTGTTTTAAGTTTGTGATTTTTATTTGTTACAGATTGTTTCATTGGCAATTTAAGATCGAAGGAACAGTAATTCAGCGATGTCAGGACGTCTGCACGATGACTTCCTGTGGAAATTTGGTAACCTTGAATTTATTCTATCAGAGGTCGAGATGTTACAGTGAAACACCGAAATCTGGAGAATATCGACTTTCACCGGTGAATGTCAACATTCGCATAGTCGTTTGGTCCGAAATATTTGCTAAATACCATTATTTCATATACCGGTAAATGTTGACATTGACCATGCACTAATGCTGAATGTTGAACATGTTGGAGATTTATATTTTACACAAACCGAATTTAGGGTTCGGGTTAGGATTTACATAACCCGAACCTAATTCGCAATTAATGCATTTAACTTTTCAAGAAAAAGATCACGATTTACTGCGGTATCCATTTAGTATAAATTAGGGTTGTTAAGGACAGCGGACTGACACAAGTTTATGATACGGACACGCCAGCTGCTATTTTCGAGGACTTGTTAATTTTACCGTTTTTTGCATGCTAGTAATTTAATTACCAGGAGAACCGTCGAAACCTTAGTTACTACCCGAGTCTTCGGCCTCTCCGCTCAATAGCAATTGACGTATCATAATCTTACCCTTCGGACTACGGACCTGACGCACACGTGGCTGCCACCTTTTGACTTTACCGGATTTACCAAAATCTTTCCACCACCCTAGGACTATTTGTAGAAAACGCCCCAGCGACAGAAACGGACACAGATTGGACAAGACAATTTTCCCACTACAAGAATTAGCTTCAAGGACACACCCCTGGACGGACAGAATTTAGATATAAGGATAGGATACCAGGCATTCAGTTCATTATCATTATTATTACTATTATACTTGGACCAGGACATTAAGAGTGACGTTATTACGTCACCTTTGGACATTTGATCATTACATTCGGACATAGGACATTAAGAACGTTATTACATTTGGACTCTCATTTTGGACATTAACACTTAAGCTACCAAAGCGGTCAAATGACCGGTTCGTAATTTCTTACCCAAATTTTATAAATTATTAACGATGCACTTTTGGATATTTTTTCGTGATTTCCTGTAAAATGTACTATTAAAGATTTATTTCTGACGCATTTTGTATTTTTCCAAGTATCTACTATTGTAATTTCTTTGATACAAATAGAGTGACTCTTATTAATATTCGGACACCATAGTATTCTATCCATTACTACTCTGTATAGTTAACCATAATTAAATTAACGTATTTTTTGTTTTTTATTACAATAAAGCATGTATTCTTCTTGACAATAACGTAAATTTTACTTATTGAAACTAAATAATTTGTCGTGTAATAAATAATATATTAGAAAATGTATTATTCGTACGTCGCAATAATATTCGGACACTTTATATACACATGTATAGCCATATTTCTTAGTTACATTTCTTCAGCTTTAGTGATGTTTATAAGCATATATTGAACAAGATATAGAGCATGCTTCGAAATATCAGTTGTTATTCGAAAGTCATTTCAATCAGTTAGAAATTTTGAACATGAAACGGAAAAGCAAAAATACTTCGTTTGACGTGCGACAGTTAGTCATTTTCAACCGTGAAAAAGGAAAATCTTATCGGGAAATCGGCGCTCTTTTAAATTTAAGCAAGAGTACAGTGGCAGACATTATAAAACGGTACAATTGCGAGTATCGGATAGAGTCAATTCCTCAAAAGGGACGGCCAAAGATACTTGACGATCGAGATAAACGAAATATTATAAGAAAAATTAAAAAGAATCCTGGTTGGTATAAGGTATAATTTAATCGTCGGTAGGTTTAGTGTTAAACAGTGATATCTGCCAAGTTGTGTTGTATACCTAAATATATTTAATAAAGTATTGTTATTGTTTTGGCAAATTGTTTTTTGCTACCTATACGGCTCCACGAACTCTGTGGGAGCCAAACAAGGGTATAGGAAAAAAAATTAAGAAAACGTTGCTCGCGTTATCAAAGCTTGCATAATAAGACTTGACAAAGCTGATTGACTCCGAGCAGAACAAAGAATTTGGCGGGAGAGACCCAGTCGCTTCTTTTTTGACTCTTCTGTTTTGGACATCCACCAAAGCGTATCTGTGATTGTCGACACACACCGGAGAGGGTCCGAATGTACAACAATGTAATGAAATATTCGATCTTTCACCGACGTATTTCGTATCTGTTGACATTCACCGGTGAAAGTCGACATTCTCCAATTTCGGTCATTCACGGTGACAGATACACGGTATGCATCACCCAGTTTTTTCTCCAGTTTTCTGGGTCAAAGATTGGCATATAAGTGAATAAAAATTGTTATAAGAAATAATAATTTTTTGTTAACCCACTGAAACAAAGCCAACACAAATAAAACGTGTAAAAAAAAAAACGCACGACTGCGCTGTACTGTCGCATGACAGTACTTAGGTTCTAAGGAAATTAGTTATAAGCAATCCGTTGTTTATTGAGGATAAGCTATGTACACAGTATTGTATCTTCTGCTGTTTTTTAAGTCAATAAACAAATTAAATAATAATAGTAATACACGGTATGCATCTTTTATTGTTTCTTTTATTGAATATGAGAAATATTGATAATACATTGTAACTGATGGATCTTTTTATAATAATAATGTGATATAAGTAATTATTGAAGCGACTATGAAGCGAATTTCATAGTTTATTGAAGGTATTAACACGTGTCGTTCCTTTGCTTTTAAATCTTTAGATATACTTTTTAAAACTTTGAAAATATTGACGAGAAATTGGAACGACGCATATTTTGTTGGCTCTCGGTCGATGTTATTTTTGCAGAGTCGACTTCAGCTATCAATAGCTTCACTAATTACACGAAGCAGTCCGAGCTGTAAACGTAAACAATTTTCCGTGCAAGGTTATACGTGAAAGCCGCGCTATAGCGCAGCATGGCCACCTGAGTGTGTTTACGATACGAACTTCGATTTTCGCAGCTATTCTTAAGAGCTTATAAAACGCGCAGTAGTTTACATTTTAGCAAATACCAACCAATTAACATTCTGACGTTCTTTCCGATGTGATTATTATACTTTTTCGAATCAGTTATATTGCAAATAATTACTCGCAATATTAATGTTTAATATTTTATTTATCGTATTCATCTCGAATAATGTGAATTTTATAATCGATCGAAATTTTGTTTCCGTAATATTGAAATAATATGTTTATTAATTAAAAATAAATAATTACAGATTGGCAGAACTACGAGAGGCAGTGTTTTTTTTTTTTGGTAACAAATGCTCAATATGTAGAAAAATATAAATAAATTGTTTCGAGTTATTCTTTACCCTCCCTTTTCTTTTTCCACAGGTTTTTTCGTGGCCGCGCGCAATGCGGTCGGTAGAGTCAGTGCTTGTTTTATAAAAGTTTTTTTATTATTTGTTGGAGCATACTCGCTCTAAATAAAATTAAATTATAGGAGACAGTTAGGGAAATAGAGCCAGTGTTGCTGCGCAAAAATTGCACTAATAAGTAGATTTACACGCGAGAATAGAGCCACTTTTTGTTCGTTGATTATAACTCTACTGTTTAGGTAATATTTTTTTTTTTTTTTATTTGTTTTATTTAAAATATTCGTTACCGGTATTAGAGTCAGTGCCTGTCTGGAAGGATTTATAGCGAGGCTCTAGAGGTCAATATTGTAAGTATGTTTGTATTTTGTGCTTCAATTAATTAACTTTGCACTTTGTTTCAATTTTTTTTATTGACAATCTTGAGGATTCCTTAAAATTTCCAAAATTCTAATATTTGTTCTTACCAAGCTTGCAAATTAATTTCAATTCATTCAAATTTCAATATTCACTATTTCAAAATTCTCAAATAATCATCCATATTACTTCAGGAACGAATTATAACATTCTGTGTTTTTCGAAAGATTTTCAGAACCTCCATTTCCAGCCATGGTATGGGCTTGATGACCGATGACTTCAGGAAGCCTTCCTCTGGTTGTGAGCAGGTATGAACATTATTAAAATATTCTTTGATTAAAATAGTTACTTAAATACAATTTTTATTTTATTCATTTTTTGCACTGCTACTTCATATCATTGAATATTCTTTCAGAAATATATTTGAGAAATCAATGATTTTAATATTTATTGTGTTATTATTTAAAATAATCAAGTACCTGATAAATAAATCGTTTCAAAGTTATTTAAATAAAATTTTGCAATCTATTTTTATACATACTCATTTTCAAGTCAAATTGTTTCATTTAATTATTTTTTTATATCATCAGATGACTTTCTCTTGGCCGAGCGACTTCTCTTCGATAGAATGACTCTCCCTTGACAGGATGACTTCGCATCTATCGGTGAGTCGCTAGATTTAAGTTTCAGCGGGCATCGCGCCGAAGAAAAGAAGAGGCTACACGCCGAAGAGGACTGCCAATGGTTCGCCATTTTAAAGAATTCGAAAGGATTGTTTCGAATGGTGGGCCATTCTTGTTACTACTTTGTCACTGTGCTCGCTTGCGTGTGTAGATTTTCTTTTCAGCTCCAGCAAGCCCTCCCTTTGCAAATTCGTGGATTTTTTTATTAGCGTTGCGGATAATCGATCACGGTTCGAATTAGAGTTGCGATAATGCGCAAGATCGTGGTTCGAATTAGAGTCGCGAATGGTTACAGAGCACGATTTGAAATTGGAGTTGCGAGTAAGTAAAGGTTTCCTGTTTTTAATTAGAGTTGCGAGAAAATAGTGATCGTGGTTGCTTTTAGCGTTGCGAGTAATGAATTCGCGAACGTTCTTTTCAATTTTCGACTACGAATCGAAGTTTATTTGCTTCGAGAATAATCCTCGAGTAATTTGTTAGCGTTGCGATAATAATTTTTGCTTTCTTTTTTTAGTAGTATTTTAAATTGTAAAAATATTTGTCTTCGATCAGTTTCATAGTGTTGCGGATTCCAAAGATCGCGAATATTTTTAATTAGCTTTTTTTCTGATCAAAGTACAATAATTTTTCTATTAGTTTCATTATTAATTTTAAAGTAGTGTTGCGTTGAACAAATTTCCGCGTTTTTTGAGTAGAGTCGCGACTATGCCCCAATTTTTTCCACTGAGATTGTAGAAATCTGTTTTTTAATCACCTGGAAAAGGGTGATTGCATCGACGACAGCCATGATGGTTGCATTGGATCCAGAGTCGTTAGAATTGCGTATTAAAAAAATATGGGTGCACAGATTAGTGTTGCGTTAATAAATAAAGCAGTCCACTTTGGCTGCTTTCGGTAGCATTTCTTAATTAATATATTTTTTTTTTTTTTTTTTT
>SMSQ01014130.1:18750-31264 GCA_019453375.1 Ctenoplectra terminalis | reverse complement strand
TTATTGCTTTGGGGTTTAAAACAAAATCTGAAAAAATTCTAAGGTACCTAATTTACAATTTATAATTCTAATAATAATAATATAACTCTAATAATTTATAATTCTAAGGACTCTAATTTACTATACAGGTAATATTTTAATATATTAATATATATATAATATATATAAATCTTTCAGCAACAAAGATAAAAATTAGAAATAGGTAATAAAGATGAGGGATAAGTAATTAAAATTCAGAAAAATTTTCAATCGCTTTTGAAGTAATTAATAAGCACCTCGAATAATTAAAACTGGAACGTATCCGATAATCTGTATTCATTTTTCCAATTTAAAATTTGATTGCATCGAATTATTAAAATATAGAAAAGGGGTAAAAATATATTAAAATATACGCATAATTCAGATAACTGACGTATGTTTAAAAGAAGATGCACCGATTAAAGCACATACGCTCGCTGAGAAGGATTTGAATGCGTCAAGTAGGATTTTAACCCTTCATTCGAGCAGGGTGATCGACGTGGTAATTCCAAGTTTGGTCGAGCCATTTTTCGCTCCGGGGATTTAAGGATTTTCCACTTATATGGTCCCGCCTCCGAAAGTTTCCGTGCCGATAACGCACTGAGTGGTTTGTAAGCTAAAAAGTTTTCGAGCATTCATCACGTTCCAGTCGCGTATCGATGGTTCCATTAAGGAGCGAGATTAAAAAGTGTTTCCATTTCGAGGAAAGTGAAACAATTTACCCTACTGGCGAAGAAATATAAATCATTCATAGCGAATAGAAAAATAATATTTGCTATCAATTAAAATACCATTTCTGTGCGATAAATAGAAAGTAAAATATATTTTTTTTTACGTTAATAAAATTTTTATGTCCCCGAAAATAGATAAAAACAAACAAAGAAACATAATCATATGTTTATTATTTTTTTTTTTTTGTTCCTACGTATTCAATTAAATGACATAACCTCGAAGCATCAATCATGGCGCCTTTCTTTCTATACGACCGTGAATTGGCAGGTTCAAACCCTAATCTTTTTGCCGTCTGCGTGGCGCTTCCGTACCATTTTACGTTCTAAAGCGTCAATTACTATAATTTCATCCACAGGTGTTCTTTTATTACAAGTAGCGCTTCTCTTTCAACAAAAATCCTTAATCCCAGTCCCAGCAATTATTTAGATTCCGAGAAGAATCGTTGTGAATCACCACTGCCATTTTCTGCGGCTCTGGTTACGGGACTTGCGGTGTTATTAAGATAAATAATTCAATCTTATACAAGATGTCTTAACAAAAATGGAATATACACATAAATTTAATTCTCCGTGCACTTTCAAAACAATGAACTCGTAATTTCTCACAGAAATTTTATAAACATTTTACGCTGCATTTTTTTTTAGTATTTTCCGTGATTTTCGGTAAAATACATGGTTAAAGATTTGTTTCTTTTACATCGTGTATTTTTTCAAACATCTATTATCTCTCTATAGCACAATGTGACTCAGAAATTACGTACTCGTGCACACTCTCGTCTAAGAGTCATCGGACACCTAACGAATTAAAAATAATAGAAAATTTACAATATAGTTATAAAATAAATCTAATAAAACGTCACAGAGAGCCTTTAATTATACTGTCTTTTTAAGACCTTACTGAAAATCTGCTTGGATAAGTATTTTATTCAAAACTTGCAAATGTTCTATGACTTAAGGACAGGAGTGTATCTATATTTTTTAAACTTTATTTTATTTACTTATCACTGTTCTGTTAAATGTTTTAACCCTTTTCGACCAAAATATTCCCGCCAAAATGTTTGCAATATTTATTATTATCGAAGGCAAATATGTAAATACAAAAATGAATGAAAATATTTGTTACTAAAAGATTTATTAACCCTTAACGGTCGTAAGTCACCTCTCACGTGACAACAGTACTTTATCGTGCTAGGTGACAACGAGCGAACCAGTCAAAATTCGCGTTCTGTGAAATGCGGGCACGATTGACTTGTGAGTTAAGCATCAGCAACGGAGCAATTGACATCTTCACTGACATATCACTGCCTTTCGTACTCAATTTTCAATATATCGAGCCGAAAAATGAATAAAGAAAATTGTAAAAATTTCGATAGTGATGATAGCAGTGAAAATTTCGAAAATAGTTTTGAAAATGATGTTCATTCCAGTGATGAGACTAGCAGTTCGATTTTAAACTCATATATTTGTAATACACCTTCAAAAAATAAGTAATTTCTAACAAAAATGTTAGACTTTTCGCATATTTACCGAAACCAGCTACAACTTAGTGAGAATCATGTATGAAAAGCTAGCGACCTTCTATTGGGTTGTCCGGAAAGTTCGTGCCGATTTTTAAGGAAAATTTAAACACAACACATTTAAATTTCTTTATACATTTATTAAATTATATATGTTCCATTTTCTTCTATAACCTTTCTCTATCTCTCACGTGATTTGAATATCCCATCCTTACAAAGCTTCTTAGATTTTTCGGCGAAAAACTTTTCCATATTTATAATAATAAAACAAAAATACTGATCGCGCTACAGAAGGGTGACTCTTGTTCTGTATTTTCTGAAACATATCGGTCTTTCCCACCTTCTATACAGACGGCTTACATTAGTGACTAAATTCAATTTAACAAATAAAACACTCGATAAAAAAAATATTTTAAACTTTGTAGAAATATAGTTTGGGTAGTTTTAACACTAGAACTACCGTACCAATCGAAATGACTGGTTCGTAATTTGTCATAGAAATTCTATAAATTTACAGTAGCGCATTTTTAAAGATTTTCTATAATTTTATAAACAAACTATACATAAAGAATTATTACCCCTAATATAAGTATTTTTTCAAATACTTATCATTTCGATTTCTTTCCTACAAATAACTCTATTTTAATCGTCGGTAGTTCTACAAACTTTTATCTAAAGATACCTGAAGTATCACTCCTTAGAATATACACGCGTGTCATTTGTTTTCAATCATTCCGACATATTCACACCTGTTCTAATGTCACCTACCGAAAACCGGCACGAACTTTCCGGACAACCCAATACATCAAAAGTTCGCCAAACAACTGTTAAGCGTGTAAAAATAATTTGAAATTGCGATACAAATTACAGACGAACATTTCAAACTTTTCTTCAACCACAAAGATTGAGAAGTTAAAACAACCTCGATACTTGTTTTCATGCAACTATCGAGGATCCACCGTAAAGAGATCTTGTAAAACACAATCAGGAATCCTGTAAGCTCCGTCTCTTCTTGTTGGCCACCGTCTCGCGGGATCGCGCTGCGTTTTCGAAGGGGCGCGCTCGCGCGAATTTTTTAAGGATGCACCTGCACTCTGGGTATCGAATGTTGGCCAGTTGCGCATCGCGATTGCGGTCTTCGGGAAAAACTCGCTGAACCGGTCACGCGTAAAATATCACGAGCCCCTCTGACAAGAGGACCAAGCAGCAGCAAAGTGGCCGCAGCAGCACGAGGTTGCGGTGACGCGGTTCACTCGCGATCAATCCTTCTTTTGTAGTATCGTGTGCGTAGAAACGTTTTGCGCTCGCGACAAACTCGCGGCTCGCATTCCTCGGGGATGCTTAACCCTTTGCGGTCCGAACCACCTTTGATATTTTGTCCCAACTGGTTTATATTTAATATAAGCTACTTTCAAAAAACTCTTCATCGTTTCGATAAATTTTCATACCTTTCTTTGACACAACTACCAATGTTTAACCCTTTGCAGTCCGAGCCACGTTCGATATTTTAACACTGGAACTACCGAAGTGGTCAAAGTGATCCATTCGTAATTTTTTACGGAATCTTTATAAATTAACTACGGTGCCTTTGAGCAGATTTTCCGCGACTTTCTATTAAAAATATAGATAATTGTCTGAATTGCATTGCATATTATTTTATATACTTTCCACTTTGATTTCTTCGGTAGAAATAATTATTAATTCACATTGAAAATAGTTTCATATCGGTAAAATAATTTAAAGCACCATATTAAAAGCATTGCGCGATAAAAAAATATAATCAGCTTTAGTTTATCTGCAAAATGGTATGAATCAGCCGACTGATTCACTCCATCGACGTGTCTTATCGGCGAACTGTAGTTTCAGGATTGTAGGTATTATTGGATTAACAATCGGAACTGTTATTTTAAATTCTAAAATTTGTTTTTATACCAATGGTATGAAACTGGCTATGAAAGCAAACTGTGCGATGATATACCAGAAAGCAGTAAATTAAATGCGTGACAATGATACGCGCGAAAAGAAAAATATCGCGGTACGTCATCCTGTATATAATAACTTTTCTTAAAAATTGTATAAATTTGAATCTCTGCATTTTTCAACATTTTCCCTAATATTTTGTAAAAAAACACATAAAAGTTTCTATTTCCTGCATTATTTTTCTTTTAACATCTTCAATTTTAATTTCTCTGGTACAAATAAGTATACTTCAACTGTGAACAGATTTAATGTTAATGTACACCTTTCTACCTATTCTTTACCACAATTTCGTTACATTTCATTACGGACGACTGCGTTAAAATTTTTAAATACCGCCTCGAAAAGATATAAAATTAATTGTACACGGAAAAAATTTATTTCAAGACCCATGGCAATATCTTTTTTACTCCTTTCAATGTGCACCGTAAATCCTGAAAGCCTCGGACTCTTGTTTCTTATTACCCTGTATACAATGCAAGAGAACGCGTAGCTGAGCGCTGTGAAAGTGACGCCAAATAAACACACATTGAACAAAATGGAGGCTAAATTCAACGCCGACTGATACTTATTAAGGTTGTCGCCCACTACGCCGAGCATGGGCCGAGCTCGATACAACTGCACTGCCTATCACTATGTATTACGTATGTGTGGAGCACATCGACAATCTTTACACCTCCGTTAGCCTCGCAATGATAATGCGCAGGAATGCCGACGTTCGTGATGATAATACACAGCTTCTTGATTATCGTGCTGTCCGAAGCCTCTTCAGGGTCGCTTGAGTTACGTCGTAATGATGGCCAACCAGCGAACCGGTTGTGGCTCTGGCCATGCCACTGCACTTATTTGGCCCCTAACCCGATCCCTACAGACGAAACCAAGAATAAAAAAGCACCAAGGAACCCGCAAAACTGAACCACACACCTGGTCCAAGGATGAAAGTGCGAACCTTACGAGAGGGAGCGTCGAGAACACACGCCACGAGAACGTTAACACGAATTTCGCAATTTGCGAAACAGGCATGGAAGATTTTGTAATCGCCGCTGATCGAGCAAACTATACGCGTATTCTCGTGCAAAGCGAAAAGGTGAGAAAGGTCTTCCGAAAATCGACGCCTAATGGGTGGCGTTTCGATCTTGAAACGCGGTGAAGAAGAAGATTGTTGGGTGTAGGGTGCGTTATTTAAGATACGGGTAAATTTAAGTCTCTCGCGTTAGAGCAATGAAGATTGTTCTTCATTCTTCCCAGTCGTATGATTCTTGTTTTCAGTGACTTTCGTGTACTACGCGAAGAAGTGTAATGAAAGAATAATAGGCATCTGAGTGGCCAAAAAGGAAGAAACGAGAAACCTATGCGCAACGTGGTGCTGCTAGCGAAAAAGCAGAGGAGACGATTTAAATATAGGCTTGGTGAAGTATCGAGTCGTGTTACGTGCTTCATCCTATCAAGAATGAAGCGAAATTAAGATTTATGATCGAGAGAAATTGTATGGGGCAGATTGAGACTGGTATTTGTTAATTTTATGCGCGATGCTGATATGTCTTAATAATAATAATGCTTGTTCGTTAAACCTTAACACACACGTTAAGCGCTACACCGTTTCCTACGGACCGATGATGAATTTTTCGTTCAGCCGTCGTTGGTTTCTGAGAATCAACGATATCAGGTTTAAAAAAATTATACCCTGCCATTCATTAATGGGTTTTATTAAAACACGTTTAACTCCTTGACCTGAAATGACGAGTGCAACTCGTCATGGTAATTTCAGGGCGAGATGAATAACGAGTTCCATTCATCGTGACAATCAAATTACTTTGTATTACAGTTAAATTGCGTACATTTCTGTATCTTGCAATAAGGAAATTAATTTTATTTTCAAGTAATATTCTTACAGTAATATGTGAGAAGAAAATTAAATCGGGTACAGATGAAAAATAATTTAAGGTAAATCGTACGTCAAGGAGTTAACTCTTTGCACTCGACTGGCGCCGCTATGGCGACTTGCATAATTTTCTTCAGAGATTAAGTTTTGAATTTGTTGGAGGTAGAGGATCGAAGCGAACACTTTTTACAATAAATAAATTATGTAAAGATTGAACGGGATTGCGAGAACGTGTTGACAGAGGCAAACTGAACTTAACTACTTTTGATAAACATTTTGTTGAATGCCTGGTAACAACTAAACGGGTGTCAATGTCATTCAACGAAAAGGATATTAATATCTTATATCTCTAACAGGATTAAATTCTGTATCTTCATCAGTTCAAACACTTCTTTTGTTTTAAAATAAAGTAAATTAACTATGTAACTAAAAAATCGTAAACATTTATAATGTTCTGTTTCTCTTTCCAAAAGAACGCTAAGTATTCACCGTAGTTCTTTGAAACTTAAAAAAATTCGCGAGTGCAAAGGGTTAACAAAGTTTCCTTCGCAGGCTCTTACAATTTTCTTCTAAAATTCTTCGCTATTTTTCTACCAAATATTTTTTCAATTCGTATCGTAACACACAGCCTAATAGAAAATCGACCACAATCGATAACGTGTTAACAATGATCGTACATAGTCAAATTGTATGTTCCAATAATATTAATAGCTCCTCTAACCATCCACGCTTATAAATTACCATCACAACCGGTATAAAAAGTTATATCATAAAAATCTTCGACAGGTTTGACACTAAATCGTGAAATAAAAATGCTAGCCTATACTTAGACAATCTCCTCTATTTAACCAAAAAAAGAAAAAAAAAAAAACATCTCTATACTTTCCATTTACAATATCTCCGGATCAGAAAATAAACATCGCACTCCTAACCGTATCTCATAATTTATACCCAAGAATGCAACGCAGGAAAAAAATCACCATTTACTCCTTTCTCTCACGTATGATCCGACCTTTCAATTCAGACGCATCCTTTCACAAACCGCAAGACAAGACCGAACTTAGTATACCGCCAATTCAGTTTTCTCCGCGAAAAAACGCGTCCATTGTGAACGCACAATGGGTGAGACACCCGAGCCGTTCCACTTTCAAAGAAACGATCGCCACGAGTGTTGCGCGTACAAATTCGACGATAAATCCATCAGGGCCAAATACTGACCGATATTGCGCCCGTGGCCATTTGCCAACTACAGACTCGAGCCTCTCCTCGATCTCTTGTTGCATTATGCAGTCGAACGAGAGGCTGCATTTCTCTGTCCCCTTCTACATAGATCCTCCTCCTCTCGATGGATAAATATGTCAGACGGGGCATGATTTATTCGGGCAGAACTATTTTCGTCACCGGTTGTCGAGTCGTTACTGCGCTCGGAGAACGAAATCCTCCAGTCGTAGTGTCAGGGTCAAGGGTTTCTTGGTATATTCTGTGCGATGAATGCGAGAACGCCAAGCGCAAAACAGATTTCGATGATACATTGATCGATACTTCGACGCGCGCCGATTTTTATGAAATTTTTATATCGAAATCTGGAGAAAATATTAGACGCCTATTTTTTTTATCTCGGTCATCGTTCACTTTGAAGGGGCGATCAAGAGATAATTAGCTCTCAAAGTAGGATGTAAAAGTTTCTAAACGAGTCAATTTTTTTTAAGTTTTTGCACGGCTGGTTTGGGTATTAACGGTTTAACGACCGGTTCAATCGAGCGCGGATACATCGCTAATACCGGATCGGTTTTGGCTATCGTGCGGAGATATAAGCGCTTATTCTTGGAACTCTGTTTTTAACCCTTTGCACCCGGAGCCATCTCGCGACATTTTTATAGGAGAGCGTGGAAACAGAAATCGTTCCATATTTCGGTATATACCATACTTTTTGATTTACTGTCTCTTGCCATTTGAAATAGAGAACTTCAAGGAAACATGGATTTTTTAAAAAAGTTATACCAACGTAAGTCCATCCTCTGTAATCATTAATATCGTTAATAAACTCTGATGTCCCCTGAGAAGAGACGTTCGAGTGCAAAGGGTTAAATCGAAATTCGTGAGAGTGTTTAGTACATCGTTTCTCTTATTGTAAGGTAAATTTAATAAAATTTTTAATTTTCATAATGTTAGCAGTAAGCAGCAAGCGGCAGATAAACGTTACCTGTAAAAAGCCGATTAATAGGCTCCCGGTTGATAAAGTGTTAAAAAATAGACAAACTGTACGTTTAAACTTTCTATCTCCGATAGTTTTCAAGATATACTATCGAATAGGTTCTTCATCCCCTATTTTGAGGGCTGATATCACAGCTTCAAAGTGAACAATGACCGATATAAAAGAAATAAGCGTCTAATATTTTTTTGACATCTATATCGTATCAGAATTTCATCAAAATTGGTATGTGTCAACTCCGATAGTTATTGAAGATGTTAAAGAACTTAGAATCAGTCAGACGTTCTGATACTTCTAGTACTGGAATATTAATTAAAAAGAAAATACAACGCCCTGAAGGTAACATAATAAACAACAATTTTTAATCGACAATAAATGCTGTTAAGACGATGCTATATTTCACTCCTAACGTAAAAAGCACTTAATAAAATGAAAATATCGCGTGTTCACCAACGTCACGACCAATGCACGAAGACGCACCCACGGTGTTTCAAAATGCTAAATTCCCAAATGGGAGTGGACGCGAAGAAAATTAGAGGCGAGACTTCAAACTAGTAGCCTTTCTGCTGTTCAGTATTAGATCTGCTTCCGATTCAACGCGAACGCGTTGATGCGTTCCTCCAAACATCGCGTTGATCCGAATTAGCGAGTGATGCGTTCTTCCAAACATCGCGTTAATCCGAATTAGCGAGTGATGCGTTCTTCCAAACATCGCGTTAATCCGAATTAGCGAGTGATGCGTTCTTCCAAACATCGCGTTAATCCGAATTAGCGAGTGATGCGCTCTTCCAAACATCGCGTTAATCCGAATTAGCGAGTGATGCGTTCTTCCAAACATCGCGTTAATCCGAATTAGCGAGTGATGCGTTCTTCCAAACATCGCGTTAATCCGAATTAGCGAGTGATGCGCCAAGAAAAATCTCTCGATTACCAAACAAGAACATAACGATGCTAATAAGAGTTAATTAAACGAAGTTAAAGTTCGAAGAAAAAAACGATTAACGAAACGGAAATTTAAACACTGGACCAGAGAACAAATGGAATTTCCAAGTTCGAGAGATCTCTTCACGAAAATGGAGGTTTCGTTTCCGATCATTCCCACGACCGTCCCCAAGTCAACGAGTCCCACAAAAATCAACATCATCGTGTCGAATATTCCGCTGTCCGATTCACGAGTGATAAACCTGATTTTACTGGCTGTGGGCAGCAGCTTGAATTTATTAATCATATTTGTAATTGTCTCGAAATCCTCCATGAGGACGTCCACGAATATGTACATCATCAGTCTGGCCTGTTCAAACATGGTGATCCTCATCGAGCCTTTCGAAGAAATGCTACGATGGTTCTTCGATGTAAACATGAAATTAAATATGGATTACGTATGTCTGATCAGCTTCGACGTGTCCGTCTTGACGATCGCCATTTTAAAGTTCATGCTGTACATCAACATCTTTCAAGAGCAAACGTCCTTCGGACACACGCTTCTGAAGAAGTTTACAACCATAAAAGCGATCGTACTGGTTTGGTCCGCGTGTACCATTTCAATAGCCATTGGGCTGCATATATATGATTTTTTCGAAGGAGATATGGCGGATATTTACGTGTGGAACACGATCATGTTTATCGGTATGCCGTTCGTCGCATTCATCGCTATAGATAGTTTGATCATTTACGAATTGATGATACTGAAGGCGATCGAGGGATCGTGGAGGACGAAAGTGTTGAGGCACTATGTTATGCTGAGTGAGTAAATCGAGTGTCTGGTTGAAGGTTTGAAAAGTGGCGTAAAAATTTAAATAACAGAATATTTATATTGATCTGTTAACTGGGTCGTTTCTTAGTCAGGAATATTTTTAGTTACGGAATTAAAAATGAATCGAGACTAATTAATTTTAGCTGGATTATGTTATACAGAGTTAGTAAACCAAGTGATTAAAATTTTAAAAGTTAGTGTCAAAATCTAGATAATAAAATATATTGATTTGTTAACTGGGTCGTTTCTTAGTCAGGAATATTTTTAGTTACGGAATTAAAAATGAATCGAGACTAATTAATTTTAGCTAGATTCTGTTATACAGAGTTAGTAAACCAAGTGATTAAAATTTTGAAAGTTAGTAACAAAATTTAAATTATAAAATATTATATTGATCCGTTTACTATAGGAGTTCCTACATAAGGAATTAAAAATTAGTCGAGGCTGATTGATTTATTATTAGCCTTGAATACAACGATTCGTTAAAAAACAAGGAATCTCTGAGTAAATAAATTACTATACCCAAGATAACGACAACCCGACTGATGAGTTAACTACTAAAATATTTTCTAATTAACAATAAAATTTCTGCAGAGGTTCTTTCTTTTAATCTGTGAATTCACAGCACTGTGATACGTATTGACAATAGTCAAAAAGTGCATGTGTCTTAAATAAATAGGTATCATTTGTAAACTAATTTTCTATATGCCCTCCACGCTATTGTATAGTGAAATCTTTTCAGTGATCGTCGCAATTGCTTTCTTCTTGATTCGAATGCCATATCGGTTGGCTAGAGCGATCAATTTCATAGAGCCTAAGGCATCATGCTGTACAGACAAGAAGAGGGAGGTGTTCTATTTCATGGCCAAGACATTCCCTGCTGTTTTCTCAATCATTTACATTGCATTATCCAACGAATTTTACGAAACCTTTCAAGTTCGTTTTCAACGTATTCAACATTCATTCATCGAACAGCGAGTTAAAAAATTGAAAACATGAAATATTTCTTAATTACAGGAGGTCCTAAAGTGTAACTACAACAAATCATCCAGAAGAACTAACGATGACATAACTGTTTAATTTACAGCAAATTTATTACTGCACCGTTGGTACAAAAAAGTTGAAGCTAAATTAATAAATAAATTTATGTATATTTTACACTCCTATATTTTATAACCTGTAACCTGGTTGATTTACTTGGAAATAAAGTATATGAAATTTTTAAAATAATGGAATTTGATATAAAAACACCCATATAAGTATCACGTTTTATAATTTCCATTTACTCTGAGTAACACTGGCATAAAAAAAAAATTTATTTATAGTACACAATGCGTCATTCGTGTATGAATTACTCGAAAGCTCAAGGTACTGCTCTCAAACATGAAAGACACGCTTTGTGGCTGAAGCTGAACTTGAAACGCGCTCGGCAAGATATTCGTAACACTGAGAAAATAAAATGTACCTCAACTCTTGAAATCAAGCTGCGCGTAATAAAAACTCGTGATATGATCAAATTTAAAAAAAAAAAGAAAAGAAATAAGAATCTTAAAGAATCTTAACCTTTCTGTTCTCCTCTGGTCTATATAACTCGAAGTGAAATTTACTTTTACGTAAATACTATGCTTTCAAATATTCCTCTATCAGATTTAGTGTGATTAATCTTTGAATTGCTTAATATTGTATGTTTTGTAAGTTTAAAATATTTCAAAATTACAAAGAAAAGATTTTAAAGCGATACGAATGTGTGGCGTAAGTGAAGAGGACAGTTAAAAAAGGAACCAATAAAAGAATCGTAACTGGACTGCATATTTTTATGCATTTGTAGAAAATTTAAAGATGCAAAATTAAAAGAAAATTGATTTAGCGAACAGATATCAATTTGTATTGAAATATTCTAAACTATATATTTTTTGAATAAAAGAAATATGAATAAAATGTACAAAGTATCCAAATTGTAGAGTTCTTTTCATAATTTCTAGTAGATGAAATAATTTTCTACCGAAGTTCTACTTCTCTTTATTACATTATCAAAAATATGAATATACATAAAAATCAACAGTTTAGTCATAATAAATTCAATTGGATGCAACAAACCGGTCTTGGCGAAAGTCGTACTAGCGTAATCGATGAGACAGCAATAGCCGATTCAAAGAACATTTTCCCAGTTTAATATGTTAGGAGAGCAACAAAAATGCGCGAAATTTGCAATAGAAATTCTAAAGAGGACGAGAGAAACTGGGTGTCGCAGTCGCAAAGTCGCGAATTCATTGCGCTCTCTGTATGCAAATTCGATTTACCTTTGGGCCCGTCTGTCGAGTGCATAAGTCGATGGAGAGCTGCACTTACGTGCAAGCACACGTGAGTTCGGTCCGAACGACTATGCGTATTTTGTATCTGCCAGACCGTCGGAGAAAAAAAAAA